>CATIWC010003860.1:0-75077 GCA_948472305.1 Vicia faba | reverse complement strand
AGAAGATTCGAAGGACCTTTCGACGCTCTCAGTCGAAGAGCTCACTGGTTCTCTCGAAGAACATGAACAACGGAAGATGAAAAAGAAAGAAGAAGCAGTCGAAGAAGCAAATCAAACAAAGGAATCGAACAAAGACAAAAAGGTACTCTTTTCTCACAACTTTCGAGGAAGAGGACGTGGACGTGAATGTCATGATAGTGGTCGAAGTGGTAGAGGTAGCAACTTCGAAAGAGGACAATCGAGCCAACAAAATTGGCGTGGCAGAGGACGTGGTCAAAGAGGTGGTCGTTTGAATCATTCCAACTTCGAATGCTACAAGTGTGGGAAGTATGGTCATTACGCGAAGGATTGCAACTCTACAAATGTTACAACTGTGACAAAGTGGGACATCTTGCAAAAGACTGTCGAATCGAAAAGAAGATTGAAGAAACAATCAACCTAGCCTTGGAAGCTGAATTGAATGAAGGCTTTCTCCTGATGGCCCAAAACGAAATCAACACCAATAATGACAATGTTTGGTATCTTGAATCAGGAGCAAGTAATCACATGTGTGGTTACAAGCACCTGCTTAAAGATATGAAGATAATTGAAGATGGTAATGTGTCTTTTGGAGATGCATCGAAAGTGAAGGTCGAGGAAAGGGCACAATCGGTTATTTGCAGAAGGATGCTTGATTGGATCAATCGAAGACGTTTACTATGTACCAGATCTCAAGACCAACATATTAAGTCTGGGATAACTTACATAAAAAGGTGCTTCGATACTTATGAAAGATCGAACACTGCATTTGAAGGACAAAGTAGGAAATCTGATTACCAGTGTCGAAATGGAAAGAAATCGAATGTACAAACTGAACCTGAGGAACATTCGAGAGAGATGTCTGCAAATCGAAGTGCAAGACAAAGCGTCACTATGGCATATCCGCTTTGGTCATCTACATTATGCTGGTTTGAGAAGGTTGGCGAAAAGGAACATGGTGCATGGACTACCAGACATGGATTTCGAAGGAAAGTTCTGTGAAGAATGTGTGCTCAGCAAACAAACAAGAACCTCATTTCAAAGGAAGGCAGAGTATCAAGCTAAACATATTCTCGAATTGATACATACTGACATATGTGGGCCAATCACTCCAGAATTCTTCAGTGGAAAAAGGTACTTCATTTCTTTTATTGATGACTTCTCAATAAAAACTTGGGTTTACTTCCTGAAAGAAAAATCTGAAGCATTAGAAGTGTTCAAAAAGTTCAAAGTAATGGTGGAGAAGGCAACAGATAGACACATCAAAGCAATTCGATCTGACAGAGGAGGTGAGTATACTTCAATGGCCTTTGTGAAGTACTATGAAGAACAGGGCATAAGGAGATTCCTAACTGCACCATATTCACCTCAGCAAAATGGTGTGGCTGAAAGGAAGAATCAAACTATTCTTGATATGATTCGATCAATGCTCAAAAGAAAGAACATGTCGAAAGAATTCTGGGCAGAAGCAGTACAATGTGCTGTTTATATTCAGAATAGATGTCCACATTCGAAGTTAGAAGACAAAACACCACAAGAAGCATGGAGTGGATAGAAGCCAATAGTTTCTCATCTCAAGGTATTTGGTAGTATAGCTTATGCACATGTACCAGATCAACAAAGAACAAAGCTTGAAGGCAAAAGTCAGAAGTACATATTCATTGGATATGATGAGAAGACGAAAGGGTACAAGCTCTTCAATCCCATAAGCAAGAAAGTGATCGTGAGTAGATAAGTTTGAATGAACGAAGCAAGCAAGTGGGACTGGAACAATTCGACAGAGGTTGTTGACACAGTCGAAGAAACAACTGTAGTTGTACCAACAAGTATTCCAACAGAACATGAAGAACTGAAGATGAAGATGAACCTCTACAACCCAAAATGAGAAGTTTGCAAGATTTGTATGATCCAATAAGTGAGGTGCATCTTGTGTGTATTCTGGCAGATGCTGAAAACATCAGTGTCAAAGAAGCGTTACGAGACAAGAAGTGGAAAAATGCCATGGACGAAGAGATTAGAGCAATCGAACGCAACAATACTTAGGAGCTAGTCGAATTGCCAAAAGGTAGTCAACCCATTGGTGTAAAGTGGGTATTCAAGAAAAAGTTGAATGCTCAAGGAGAAATCGAAAGATTCAAAGCACGATTGGTTGCGAAGGGATACAAACAGAAAGCAGGAATTGACTATGACGAAGTGTTTGCGCCTGTTGCAAGAATGGAGAAAATTCGATTACTCATTTCTCAAGCTGCTCAATTCAAATGGCCAATATTTCAAATGGATGTCAAGACAGCATTTTTGAATGGTGTGATCGAAGAAGAAATCTATGTCGAACAACCACTTGGATATATGAGAATTAGAGAAGAGAAGAAGATGTTGAAACTGAAGAAATTGTTGTATGGGCTGAAGCAAGCACCTAGGGCATGGAACACACATATTGACACATATTTCAAAGAGAATGGGTTCGAGCAATGTCCTTATGAACCTGTCCTCTATGTGAAGAAAAATGGAAGTAATTTATTACTTGTTTCTCTCTATGTTGATGACCTTATCTTTTTAGGCAGTGATGTTTAGATAATCGAAGATTTCAAGAGCACCATGACATGTGAATTCAAAATGACAGACTTAGGTCTGATGAGATTCTTTCTTGGTCTGGAGGTTCGACAAGAAGAAGCTGGAATTTTTATCTCACAAGAAAAATATTAAAAATAAATCCTAGAAAAATATAAAATGAAGAATTGCAATCCAACTTCGACGCCAATGGAACCAGGTACAAAACTGTCAAAGCTTGATGGAGGAGAACGGGTTGAAGGAAGCAAATATCGAAGCTTGGTAGGTAGCCTTCGATATCTCACATGCACAAGGCCAGATATTTCACTAAGTGTTGGCATAGTAAGTCGATTCATGGAGGAGCCAGTACAAACACATTGGAAGGCGCTGAAACGAATTCTAAGATACATCCAAGGAACAATATTACTAGGAATGTTTTATTCAAAAACAGAAGACTACAAGTTAGTTGGTTATTCTGACAGTGACTGGTGCGGAGACATAGACGATCGAAAGAGCACCTCTAGATATGTGTTTTTCATGGGAAACACAACATTTACTTGGCTATCAAAGAAGCAATCTATAGTAACACTTTCGACGTGTGAAGCTAAATATGTGGCAGCATCCTGGTGCGTCTGTCATGCAGTATGGCTCAGAAGGTTGATAAGCAAGATGGAGCTAAAATAGGAAAGTTCAACAATAATACAAGTGGATAATAAAGTAGTTATCGAATTGGCAAAGAATCCAGTGAATCATGAACGAAGCAAACACATTGATGTTCGATTTCACTTCATTCGTGAACATGTGAAGGAGGGAAGTGTCGAATTAAGACATGTAGCAAGCAAAAACCAAGCAGCGGATATTTTCACAAAACCACTATCAAAAGAGATCTTCGACAGAGGCAAGAAGATGATAGGAATGCTGGATGGAAGAAACATTTAAGTTTATAGAGGAGTTTTGTTGAGTAAACTTTAAATGTCATTAGTAATAAGTTTCATATTAAATATGGTAGTAGAAAGATTAAGAGTCAATGTAATTTGGAAGGACAAAAGTTGGTAAGTTATGATAGTTTTATTAGTAGCAGTTATCTTTTTAGAATTGTAAAAGTCATTAGGTCTATATAAAGATCAAGAGTGTATTTTATTTGAGCAAACAATATAGAAGGTTTGTCTCTTTCACATAATAAATCACACTGAAAAATCTGCTTCTTCATAACATTTTTTTCGTTGTGTTGATTGTTGAGGTCGAGATGCAAAGATGATGGTGATTTTCAGAAGCGAGGGTGTGATGATGTGGTTGAATGAGGAATATAATTGAAGATACATGGAGAAGATGATGGAGTGCAGTATAGAATTGGTAGAGAGATGAGAGTGAAGTGGTGCTTGGTGGTTGAGGTTTTGAGAGTTGCATAGAATGGTGAAGAAGGTGTGAGAGAGAAAAGTAAGAAAATGAATTGTGTGAATGGTGATCAGAGAGAGAGAGAGAGAATGGAGGTGAATTGAGAGAGTGAAGAATGAATGATGGAGAAAATGGTTTTGAAACTGATAAAAAAGGTGGAGAGGAGTGAATTGAAGTAGAGGGAAAACTTATATAGAGTTTGAAGCTAATGAGATTTTGTTATGGCTTGATTATTTTGGACCATTAGATTAAGGGGATCAGTTAGAGAATTAAGGGCTAAGATGAGATAGTTAGAAGTTGTTAGTTAGATTATGCTAAGAGGAGATTGATGAGCTGGCACTTTGGTTATAACAGTTAGGAGTTAGTTTTGGTTGTTTTTTCTGTTATGTTAGTTTTTGAAGTTAATAGAGTGAGTTGAAAACTGAAGGTTTAGTTGACAGTTCTCCTTTCTATTTGTATTTATTTTATACGTAATGAGCTAGTGAATTTGGTTCCTGATTTAATCCCTTTTCGGTTTTCCGCAGGTTAACTATCCTCTGATTCCAACCCTTTTTGTCACCAACCAAATGGTGAGCTTTTATCAAGATTAATGATGCTTTTGAATTAGCATGTCATGGACAGTTAGTTAGTTGTTAGGAACTAACCAAAATTTGAATGTTAGTGATGAAGTTCTGAATAAGTTAGTCATGGGTTTGGAAATATGTAGACTGTTAGAAGTTTGGAAATTCTAATTAAATGGGATTGTCGGTTTGGTTTACTGTAACTATATTAATTGAATGTATGCAGTTATGACAGGTTAACTTGGATGGGTCTATTGGTTTATTGGAACGAGTTTTATACATGATGGTAGATGTCGAATTTCGTGACAGTATGTATTGGTATGTGTTGGTGTATGATTTGTTTGGCGTGAAATCATTTGTGTGCATATTGATGAGTTGCAATGTGTTTTAGGGAGACTGTGTTGGTATGAATGGTGCAAGGAAAAATGAAAAAATTGAGAAAATTCTTGTAGATTGGAAGGCTGCCATGGAGAATAAAAGAAATGAAAGGGGCAGATCTGACTTACGAAAGACTAGTTTTAAGGGAACTAAAAGTCGAAGGTCACAGTTCTGGTCAATGGTCAAGTGTATAATTTTTTAATGTAGTCTCCTCTTGTAATGCTTGTATCAAACATGAAATTTTTGACTTTTGTGTTGCATCCCCAAGAAGTGAATGCAGTACTTTTTCCCTCCTTTTGATTACCTCCAAAATTTCAAGTTTCTATACTTTTGTAATCTTGGATGAATAGCATAAATGAGATGAAAACTACACAAAAACTTCATACTGATTTTGGTCAAAACTCAACATTCCATGGTTGACTTTAACCAAAAATCAAAGCTTTAGCAAATGGTATCCAAACTCATAAATGGTTTCACCAAGCACCTTGTGAAGTTTGAATCAAACATTTGTATGAAATCCATAGCATGTGTCTTGTAACCCAAATAATCAATTACAGATCTTTGAATTAATGGTATAGAAACCTCTAATTATGAAATGAATCCAACTGCATTCGCTCCTTTCTCTGGCATAAAGTCTAAGGCACACGACTTATAATCCAAGCAACCAAATGAACCATACTTTTAATGATGGTGCAACCTTAAGATGAGAATAAACCAAGTGAAACCCTAATAAAGAAATGTACAATCCAAAAGCCACAGAGAAACTTTGATGCACCTCTTGATAATCATATGAATAGGGAAATAAAGCCCTGGTTCCTATGATAATTACAAATAAAATGAAGAAACATCCCCATTTTATGAATTCCAGAAGCCTCCATGCCTAAATTCAAAATCCTTTTTGAAAGAAATCCAGTTGAATAACCTTAATCGGTGTGGCCACTCAAAGTATAAGGAAAGAAACCCTAATATGTGATCCAGTAGAACCTTGGGAAGAATGGCCTTGTATGTCGAGGAGAACCAAAACCCTAGTTTCAATCCATGCTCGATGAAAATTCCAGTTGAACCAAGCTCATTTGATATGCAAGTATCACACTATGTAGAAACCCTAATTTCCATGATTCCTTGATCTATTGCCAAGCCCTGTTGTTAGTGAGTGCATGCAATGTTAGGTGACCTAACGGTGGGTATGTACATATGTTATGAGATGCATAAGCCATATGATTTGTATGAAAGAGTACGGAAAATTTGGGGTATGACAGTTGTCCCTATTTAATCAACTTAAACCTGAAGGTGAGATTGGCACTAGCCTTTCGAACATAGAGAAAACACATATCATGTGAGATCTAACCAAAGGAAAAACAAGGCTAAGATCGATGACAACGCGAACATTACTCATATAGGACCTAATACCAAGGAAAGATAGAAGGTAAGATCGATGAGAGCGCGAACACTACTCATGTAGGATCTACGACCAACAAAATGACAAAGGTATGATCAATGACATGACGAACACTACTCATGAAGGATCTACCAAAAGAAAAGAGAAAATAGAGATCGATGACAACACGAACACTACTCATGTAGGATCTACGACCAACATAATGATAAGGGTAAGATCGATGACAGCACGGACACTACTCATGTAGAACCTAATACCAAAAGAAAAGAGAAAATCGAGATTGATGATAATGCGAACACTACTCATGTAAGATCTACGACCGAAAGGTGAGATAGATGACAACACGACACTACTTGTGTAGGATTTACGAGCAACAGAATGGCAAGGGTAATATCGACGACAGCGCGAAAACTACTCATGTGGGATCTACGACCACAAAATGTTAAAGGTAAGATCGATGACCGTGCGGACACTACTCCTGTAGTATCTACGACCACAAAATGACAAATGCAAGATCGATGACAACAGGAACACTACTCATGATCTACGACCAAAGGGAAATAATGAAAAGTAAGATTCATGACAGAGCTAACACATATCCTGAAAGATCTTAACCAAAAGGTAAGATCGAGGACATAGCGAACACATATCCTGAACCCACGACCAAAGAGAAAGAATAGACAGTAACATTTATGACTGAGTGAACACATATCATGCAAGATCTTAACCAAAAGGTAAGATCGAGGACAGAGCGAACACAAATTATGGGCCTACGACCAAAGGGGAAGAATGAAAAGTAAGATTCATGACAGAGTAAACACATATCATAGAAGATCTTACCACGGAAGGCTGACTACAGGGTAGTGGCTGGACACATAGGTGGTTAACAAAGTGTATGGACTTTGTTGGGGATTCAGGTGTACAAGGTACTGGCACCGTTAGCTGGTAGTCAGTTCCCGTATGACAATTCATCTTAAACCCAGTTTTCGCCTGGTAGTCAGTTCTCGTCTGAAAATTGATCTTTTCTCAATTCTTGTCTGGTAGTCAGTTATAATTAATCAATCTTTCCTCGTCTTTGAATCGTAGTTCGCCCGTAGATCTAGCTTTCCTTATAGATTTCTGATAGGTCTCACCTTCTTTGGATCGTAGGTCACTCGTAGATCTAGCTTTCCTCTTGTAGATCGCCCGTAGGTCTCACCTTCTTGGGATCATAGGTCGCCCATAGATCTAGATTTCCTCCTTTAGATCGCCCGTAGGTCTCACGTTCTTAGGATTATAGGTTGCCCGTAGGTCTAACTTTCCTTCTATAGATTGCTCGTAGGTTTTACCTTCTTAGGATCTTAGGTTGCCCGTAGATATAGCTTTCCTCCTGTAGATCTCTCGTAGGTTTCAGCTTCTTAGGATCATATTTCTCCCTTAGATCTAGCTTTCCTCTTGTAGATTGCTTATAGGTCTCACCTTCTTAGGATCATAGGTCACTCGTAGATCTAACTTTCCTTTTGTTGACCGCCCGTAGGTCTCACCTTCTTGGGATTGTAGGTCGCCCGTAGATCTAGCTTTCCTCGTGTAGATCGCATGTAAGTCTCACCTTATTAGGATCGTAGGTCACTCATAGATCTATCTTTCCTCCTGTAGATCCCCCATAGGTCTCACACCTTAGGATCGTAGATCGCTCGTAGATCTAGCTTTCCTTATAGATCGCTCGTAGGTCTCACCTTCTTAAGATTGTAGGTCACCCATAGGTCTTACCCTCTATTCGTCTTTTCTGGGATCAGAGATCGTCCGTAGGTCATACCCTTTGTCTCCACTTTTCATACCTACTATTTCAATCAATGTTTCATATAACAACCACCCCCCTAAGAACATTGTATCGGCACCGTTATCACGATATAAGCTATCACCATTCAACCGCACTTTCCCACCAACCACAAACCCTTTTCACCAATACAAACAAAACATTTTATTTCCCCAACAGAGTCGCCAGCTGTCGTGCCGCGAAAAAAAATAGAGTCGCTACCAAACTTTATTTATCCCGGAGGAAGGGAAAATATCGAGAAAACTCCAAAAGGAAGGATAAGATGGTCTTGCGACCAAGAGAAAGGGTACATAATTAGATTACGTGAGGGGAAGGTTGTTATACCCCAATTTTTTCCCCTAAGATCCCTTCATCATACCATATTGTTTCAATCACAACAAGATCACATTAGGGTTTTTGGTTCTCCTCCCTATCTTTAGCTTTTCTCTTTGAGGAATTACCAAGCACCTTGACTTGTTTTTATTTTGTGATCATGCATGTTTTGTTTTGACTTTCCTTTTAATTAATAAAATTCAATGTTGGTTTGTCTTACTTGTTAATAATGTAGGTAAAGGCAATGTGGCTTAGCAAGTTGATCCATGGGTTCATGAGTTTATTTCCATACCCTAGTCAATAAAGCTTGAGAAATTCAAACCTCACCATTGAAGTTGTTTTGGAATAAATGGCATGGAAAGGTTTATTTTGGTTCACCATATTTCAAAGTTATCAATATTGATTCAAAAGTACAAGGGGTTGATTGAAGAAGTTGTCATGGTTGGACAAGGCCTTGTTCCCATTAGTCACAAGTGCATATTTCTCTAAATTCTCAAGGTATGGAAGTGGTTTTGGTTTCTATGAGTTATCATTATCATCCTCAACAACTTATATCTATAAAGCAAAAGTGTTGGTACAAAAAGGTTGTTTAAAATTGTCAAAGTTCCTCAAAGCATTTTCTTGATCTAGGAGCTATGGTTTTGAACTTCAAAGAAGTATATATTGCCCATCTTTTGGTATTTTTGAGTGATTCCAAAAGCATCCTTCTCTTAAAAGGGTTATTAAAAAATCACTTCAAAAGTTTCAAGGAGTTTTCATGTGGAAGAAACTTTATGATGAAGAAAGATTACAAGTCTTCTAGATGAATCCCCAACTTCCCATGTGTGACTTCAAATGATCATAACTTGGTCAATTTTTATCACCTTGGGCCCACTCTTTTTCCATAATGACCTTGAGGATGTGAAATTTATTCCTTCTTTTATGTGCAAAGTTATAAAATGGATTGAGGATGCCTGTAAGATACAAAAGATTATAGGTCATTTCATGATTTCTTTCCAACTTCAACAATTCATAACTCTCTCAATTTTTGGATATTTTTAATGGTTCAAGTTTCAAAATGTCATTCAAGAGGTCTATTTCATTCCATCTTTTTTGGTCAAGAGCAAATTCCAAGAGGAAGGCCATGTTTGGATGCAAAACATTATTGGTCACTTTTGAAGAAAAACTTGAAATATTTCTAAGTATGGAAAGTCAACCTCTTTTTCCCAACTTTGACTCATTGCAACTTTCAGCTCAAACATCTATTTGATTATATTCTTTTTCCATTGAAAATCTTGTAATCTCACCTTTCTAAAGCATCAAGAACCATTCCCTAAGACCCCTTGAGCTGAGAATGCCATTGTTTCAAAAGTGGTAACTTGGAGCTGAGGTTTCTCCATAAGTCAGAATTTAAAATCCTTAATTTGGCTTCTAAACACAAAATTGTTGCGTGTTTTTGCTTCTAAACATGTCTAGTGAACTTCCAGAAGTGATTAGCATAGCTAAACGCAAGGTTTGCATGATTTTTGATTAAAATAAAAGTCACGCTTTTCTTGTTTGCAACTTCACACGATTTCCATCCAAACTTCATCATTTCACATGCTTGGATGTTCCATTAGCTTCCCTCTAAATAGAGGGTCATTCCCCATTCATTTCCTTAAGCTTTGAGAGCCAAAAACACCCTTCCAAAACCTTCCACGAACCCATCTTTTTTTAAATCTGTTTCTGAGATTTAAGCTTCTTTCTCCAAAATTCTTTGTGTTAGAACATAGTTTGATTCTACAACCCTTTATTAGAGTTTTGATGATAACAAACACAAAGAACAAATATGCACTCTAAAAATTGTTCTACTGTGTAGGCAGAAGTTCTAACCAAAGCAGCATCAGAAGTTAAGCTATAGAAGCTTTCACGCTGAGGTAATCAAAATCTACGCTGAAGAATGATGATCAGAACATACGCTGAAGTGAAGCATACTCTGATTCTGAACAGAAGGTTTAGATACAATCAGATTCTCACACTCAAAGTCATCAATGTTCTGAAGAAATTACAGCATACAAGATTGAAATATTCTGAAGTGTTACTATTCAATAAAGACAACATCAATTGTAACGGCTTCATTCAGACATGATCTTCTCAATATGGAAACTGCTTAAATGTCCATTATCACGCTTAATGTTGGACAAGATTCCATTGCCTATATAAACAAGCTAAGTGATCAAATCGTTTATGATTTCACACACCACTGCAATTCATCTCTAAAGGCTGCAAGCTTACATACTTATTTCCTACGCTTTAATTTGTGTAAATTATCACAGTTGTGGTAACTGTTTTTGTAACGAAAAACAATCATACACAGAATTCTTGTATATTGATTTAGACAGTTTTTCCTTGAGATTAACCAGATTGTGGGTGTACTTAAGAGGACTTTGACAGTTGTCAAAGTAGTGATTGTAATCAGTTTTTGATTAGTGGATTAAGTCCTCGTTGGAGAGAGGCGAAATCACCTTGACGGGTGGACTGGAGTAGTTTGAGATCAAATGAACTAGGATAAAAATATTGTGTCATTGCGTATTTGACTTCAAGTTTTCAATTCAACCCCCCCCCCCCCTCCCTCTTCTTGTGTTTTTCACTTCTTCAAATGGCATCAGAGCGCCTGGTTCTGAGTTCATACACTTAACCATGTCAGTACAAGATCCAAGCTTTAGAAAAACACTATGGTGGGACCACGAAGATCTGAATGTTTCATTTCAAGGATAGAGGCGTGCAGTTCACATCATCAAACATTTGTCATCCTCTCACAAGCCACCTTCTGAGGCTAAATACGCGTTCAAATTCTGAAGGGTCCAAGGCTCTGATTGGATGTATTGAGACACTTGTCAGTGGTAACTGTTTAAATATCTTTCTAAATCCCCTAATTTCAGGTTTCATTAATGCATATAATCATTACTTATTTTCTTACTTACTGCATACGTTTTCCAAAAACCTATTTAAACTCAATTTACTATTTCATTCATTCACTTTTATTATCTTCTATATTCTCTCTTGTTTCATGTTTCGCTTTCAAAAACCCTTTTCATCTTCTTCAACAAACCCGTGTGAACAATGGCTTCATCATCAAACCTTAAAAATCTCAGTGCTCATGAATCTTCATCAACAGAACAATATGAAGAACCCATTAGGACGCTTCTCACTCCTGTTGATAACCTGGAAGTTCTCTATGAACTGATCATTGATTTTGAGAGTCTACAAGAAAATGGGTTTAATCTCTATGAAGAGTGACTGCACAGGGTTGGAACAAGTATTTTGATCGTCTGTTAGGTCCAACGTATCCCATTCTTATCAAAGAGTTCTGGATTCACGCTACATCATCCAACCACCAGGTTACTTCTTATGTTATGGGAAAGAAAATAGTGATGACAGAAGATCTTATTGGGAAACTCATTGGTTACATTGGTGGTGGAGTCAGATGCATTGATATGGCAGATAGATGTTCTGACCTAAAATATATTGCCATGGAAATTTTCACTTCTGGACAGCCATCCAGCAAGATTAGAGACTTAAAGGATCATCACAGAATCTGGGCCAGAATCATTTTGGGATGTATCAATCACAAGAAGCCTACAAGCTCTTCTGATTACATCAATATTGATCAGCAGTTTCTGATCTACTTCATTGCAAAGAAGACCAAGATAAATCTTCCACACTTGCTCTTCAACCATCTCATAACAAGTGTGAAAGAGACAATAGAAGAAGAAAGAACTAAGAGGGATTGGATTCCCTTAGGAAGACTGATATCAGATATTCTAACAGAAAACAGGCTGATAGAACATCTGACAGAAGCTCAAGAAATAATCACTCTGGAAGCAACTGTTGGGAAGCCTTTGAACGCCAAGAGTCTGAAGAAAATGAAGATTATTGAGAACATTAAGAAGGAAGCAACTATTTCTTCTCATGAGACCATCACTTCTAGAAGAATCCCTCTGAAGGATTTTCCATTATTTTCTGAGATAGATGCCAACCCAAAAATCATAGCCAGATCTTGAAGCTTACAAGGCTGAAGGGACTGCTCTAGAATTAAACATTCAAGATCTGCACAGGCCAGCTCCAGAGGTTGTTCTAAAGAAATCCAAGAAGAGGAAATCAGCAGGAGAAGGATCCTCTCAGAAGGCACCTAAAGCTGCGAAAACAAAAGATAATCCATCTTCTGTTTCTGTTATAAAATCAATAGTTGTCTCTATTCCAACATCTGAAACCATTCCCCCTCAACCAATAGAAAATCCAAACTCTCAACAACAACCATAAAATCCACAACCTCACTCTCCTCAACCAGAATATATGAACCACAACTCACCACAACCAGAAAATAGACACTCTCTCTCTCCATCTTCTGAAAACCCATCCTTTGAAATTCCTGAACCAGAAATTCGACACGCTACCGCAAACCAATCTGAAGACTCTCCTTCAGATTCTGATACCACTATCCCAATCCCTGGAATAACAGAACCCCTTTCGGTTTTCTTACCTCTCATTATTCATGATATTCCAGAAATCCCTTCACCTTATGAATCCACACCACCTAACACCCCTAACACGCCAATTATAATTTCTGACTCTCCCACTCCTTCATCCATCAACCATCCAGCTGACAACCTCAGAATTATCATTGATCCACTAGTGCTGGAGAGACTAGATTTCACCTCTCACAAAATTGCCATTCTCAAACCTAAACCAACCGCAACCAAATCAGATGTTGGTAAGAGTCTGTTGATTTTTGAAACAGAAATGCAGGAATGGATCAATTCTTTGAAGCAAGCAAGTCTAGAGATTTCTAATCATGCTGCTTCTGATTCTCTGTGGGAAAGATTCAGAAAATGGCTCAACTCTGAAACTCTGAAGCTGAAGGAATTGGGTTATGAAAGGGCTCAACAGAACTTCAGTGATCAGCTAAAAGCCTTTCAAGATCAATTTCTGAGCCAATGGTGCAAGAAAGAAATTCTTCCGCTGGATAATGCTCCCTGGAAAGAGCACCATCCTTTAGAAGTTGTTGAACCAGATTCTGATAGTCTCTCTCTGACTACTGCTCCAGAAGACATGATTGTAGCAGAAGAAGTGGTTCAATCAGAAGAAGCTGGAGAATGTTCTGAACAACATTTAATCCCTGAAGAAACACCAGCTTCCTCTCTAGTCATGCAAACTATGGAAGAGTTGAAGAAAGAGAATGCATTAATCCATGCCAGACTGGATAAGCAAGAGGATACAAACAAAGAGATCAAGGGTATTCTGGATAAACAAGAATACACTATAAAGGAAATCAAAGACATTCTGGGAAAGAAGGAAGAGTCAAGCACTCAGATCAAGAGCTTTTTGGAAGCGTTGTTCACACGTCTTCCCCCTCCTTCTTAGATTTTCTTTAAAAATTGTTTATCTGTAATTTTTTATCTTTACCTCCTTGTTTCTGAAACTTGTCATTGCATTCTGTTTTTAATATAATTCATCTTTTTTACTCTGATTATATTTCTTTTTGATAACTGACAAAAAGGGGGAGAAAGTAAGATATTTTCAATAATAGTATAGAGGGACAAAGTCTCAAACATTCTGAATTTTTTAACTTCTACTTTCTGAAAAGCTTGAACAGGAACACATTTTGATAAGAACAGAAGGAGGTGCATCAAAAGCTCTGACGAGAAGGAACTTCAGGGAAGTAATCAACTCAGGGGGTAGTCTCTCTTAAGTTTTTCTTCTATATTTTTCATTGAAAATTCTAGTTTTTGTCATCATCAAAAAGGGGAAGATTGTTAGAACATAGTTTGATTCTACAACTCTTTATTAGAGTTTTGAACAAATATGCACTCTAAAAATTGTGTTACTGTGTAGGCAGAAGTTCTAACCAAAGCAGCATCAGAAGTTAAGCTATAGAAGCTTTCACGCTGAGGTAATCAAAATCTACGCTGAAGAATGATGATCAGAACATGCGCTGAAGTGAAGTATACTTTAATTCTGAACAGAAGGTTCAGATACAATCAGATTCTCACACTCAAAGTCATCAATGTTCTGAAGCAATTACAGCATAGAAGATTGAAAGATTCTGGAGCGTTACTATTCAATAAAGACAACATCAATTGTAACGGCTTCATTCAGACATGATCTTCTCAATATGGAAACTGCTTAAATGTCCATTATCACGCTTAATGTTGGACAGGATTCCATTGCCTATATAAACAAGCTAAGTGATCAAATCGTTTACGATTTCACACACTACTGCAATTCATCTCAAAAGGCTGCAGGCTTACATACTTATTTTCTACGCTTTAATTTGTGTAAATTATCACAATTATGGTAACTGTTTTTGTAAGAAAAACAATCATACACAGAATTCTTGTATATTGATTTAGACAATTTTTCCTTGAGATTAACCAGATTATGGTTGTACTTAAGAGGACTTTGACAGTTGTCAAAGTAGTGATTGTAATCAGTTTTTGATTAGTGGATTAAGTCCTCGTTGGAGAGAGGCGAAATCAGCTTGACGGGTGGACTGGAGTAGTTTGAGATCAAATGAACCAGGATAAAAATACTGTGTCATTGCGCATTTGATTTCAAGTTTTCAATTCAACCCCCCCCCCCCCCCCCCCCACCTTCTTGTGTTTTTCACTTCTTCAATTTGCAAATCCATCATCCTTAAGCATCATACAAACTCTCTAGCACTTAAACCAAGCAAAATGAGCCATAATTCAAGCTACAGAAGTCCAGTTTCAGAGCTTCTTTCTTGAACTTCAAAAAGGTAGAATTCTCTACCATTTGGATCCATATAAAGCACCAACCTATTCTACTCCTTCTCCTGATTCTTGTGTTTCTTTAAATTTTTAAGTCCATTGAGAATTGAGGGAGAAATCTCAAATTGAAGGTGCTCGCTATTTTCTAGGTTTTTGATTCATATCTCTTTGCATACCTTATATAAATTTGGCGCGATGGTGATGTTAGGATCGTCTTGAAGAGACGAATCCAATGATACTAGCCAGGGATCCTAATTTCTCCATTTGAAGGATCTCACAAAATCTCCATTGCAGGGCATCTGGAGGTTGAATACGATGACATGTCTTGCCTCAACCACTGATAGCATGCCAAACGTTTTAATTTCATTGGTTGCCTTTTTTTGATCCTATGCGTATCTCAATAAGGTCCATATAAAGTACAACGTGTTTGGTTCATTGGATCAGCTTACTAACGCGTTTTGACTATGATCTGATGGCTCACATCTTTTTGGTTTTATTTTATTTTCTGATTTCATATTTTAATTGATTTAATTTTCAAAAATTCACAACTCTTTTATTTTTTATCCAAAAATTATGAAAAAAAACACAAAAATACTTTTAATTATTTCTAATCTCATGACTATTTTTTCACATTTTTATTTTGAAATTTGATATTTTTTATATTTTTTTGCATTATTTGCTTTCTTTTAATTACTTTAAAAATACTTTCTGACATTTTTTTAATTCTAAAAAAAATCATAAAAATCATTTTACATATTTCTGACTTTTTGAAAATTTTATGGAATTTTATATTGATGTTTACTATTTTTTGAACTATTTTCTATTTGTTTGAGAAATTTTAATTAGTTTAAAAATAGTTTCTGACTTTAAAAAAATTACCAAAAATTTTATAAAAATATTTGAGTCTATTTCTGATTTTTCTATGACCTTATTTCTTTTTTATGAATCAATTTGAATATAGTTGATATTTTTTCCTTTATTTTCATTTTTATTTATTTTTAAACCATTTTCAACATATATATATTAAATGTAATATTATTTTATGATTATTTTCTGGCTGATCTTAGGTTGAATTTTTTATCATAAACTTTATTAACATCATTGGACCCATGGTGTTGAGTCTAACTCCATAAAAATGGATGAATGATTTTAATAATAGTTTGATTAAATTTTAATTTAAATGTAGTTTATATATTCTTTCCCACCCTTCTTCATCTCATCCCTTTCTTATTGCACTAAGTGTTACTGGAGCATGATCTTTATATCATGTCTAAAAAAATGGTGCATAGATTGATATTGACCGGCCTCAAAATAGGTGCAACTTCTATATAAGTCCACTTACGATTGCTTAACATAGCGCTAAATTTTGTCTCGATTAGAGAAAATGATCATTCGTGGGCCAAACTTATGATTGCAAGCCCAAGATGTTGATTTGATCCCTTTGATCCAATAACCTTGAGATTCATTGTGTAGAGGCTTTCGTTCTACCAATCTTTTGATGGATCTTCATTAATTTTGGTCAACGCGAATCACTTAAACATCATTGATCATTATATGTTACATTGAGGATTCTTAAATGGATGATATACTTGGCATAAAGCAAATGTAATTCATTGTGTAGAGGCTTTGGTTCTACCAATCCTCTAATGAATTCCAAATGCAAGATTCAAGATGGTCATCCAACTAACCACTAATTATTGACAATTGATTTTATTTTATGCTTTTACTTTATGCTTTATGTGATCGGTGGGAATGAGAACTGACTGTTTTGGAATGCTGGTTCGTGTTTTGCGTTTGTTTTTGCAAAATGTCGCGGTAAGCAAGAGTCTCCACCGTCTTTTATTTTATCCAACAAGGAAAGGACAAAAGCACAGAAAAATTCCTTTTTGAGATATTTCTCGGGTTCGGGAGGTAGATTATAGAAAGGGAAGGTGTTAGCACCCTTTCTATTCGTGGTTATCCACGGGCTCTTAGGTACTTGCTCATTGTGTTTTCAAAATTTGCTTTTCTTTGTGTTTGTGGGTTTGAAAAGAGTTTTTGTTTGAAAGGAGTGTAAGTGCGAAAAGTTTTGTTTTGTTTTAAAAGGAGCAAGTACTTAAGAACCATCTACCTACTCGAAAAAGGAATTAGTCTGTACAAATGTCCTTTAGACAATGTTATCCCACTATTGAGGAGTAGGTAGCACCGTCGTTGGAGTTTTCGGGTCAATTCGATTAAGGGACGTGTGGTCACTAAAGCAATGTTAGGACGCCTTAGCGGTAACCCTAATATCCTAGATCATTTTTCCGAGGCAACCGTTTCGAGGCAACTATGATCTTTGGACAAGAGGGCGACCTCTAAAACTTCCTATACTCAATGACCACGTTCGAGGCAACCAAGTGAGGTGTACCCTAAGAGTGGCATGTGCAAGTGTGTTAGTTCGGTTAATTTTATCTGTACATGTTATGGGTGAGCTATGTTGATTTTAAGTTCATACATTGGATCTTGTCATGCATTCCCTAATATCAAACATCTAACATTGTATATTATGCGGAAATTAAATTGCGGGAAATTAAATCTAAGCTATTACAAGGCATCGGGTATTTACATCGCCAAAAACAACCCTTGAAAATTTAAATTGCGAAAAATAAAATAAAGCGATAAATAATTAAAGTCCTAATTAAAAGCTATTACATACCGGAAGCAATTACAATATTGGAAATATAGATCGCGTGCGAGAAAATTAAATCGACGCATTTTTTAGGGTTTTGACCCTTTTTTTGAAAGAAAGAATTTTTAGTTATTTTTGAATTTAAAGAAATTAAACCTAAACTAATTATTAATTAATTAATAAAAAGAGATATTTTTGGATTTTTTAATATTTAAGGAAATAAAATAAAAATGACTAAAAGTTAATTAAAAACCTAATTCTACATTAGTCTTAATTTATTGCAAAAAATGTTAAAAGTTAAACCTATTTAAAACTAAATTAATTGATTAATATTTATTTACAAAAATAAAATAATGAAATTAGTTTAATCAATAATAATATTTTTTGTTTTCTGATTTTATTAGGAAAATTATTAATTAGTTAATTAACAATAAAATAAAAATTAGAACAAAATAAATAAGTGAAAATATAAAGAGTAAAAGAAATAACCCAGGGGGTGTGGGCCTAATTCGAAGGTGTGATTTGCAATCTCCAGGCCCAAAAATGTCCAAGCGTGCTTTGACTTTTCCAACTCCCTATGCGCTGGTTGACTAGAGTTCATGGTAGTCCTTCTTTCTTGGCCACCAGATTTGGCCTGAAGGCCATCTGGCGCCTGATCAGGTGATGATGCATGGTGGACCTTAAGCCTTGGCATATACTGGATCTCCTGGAAAAAATTAATAATAAGCGTTTGGGGGGACCTTGGATTTGAACCCAGGTCCCATTGCTCAATGGCCAGCGCGCTTACCAATCCAACCAACCTGCTTATTTGTTACTAGAATACAAAACAAATATTATATAGAAAAATCAATTAATATGCTAAAAATAAAAATAAAAAGTGGCGCGCTGTTTTGAACCAGCCAATGAGAAGAAGACACGCTTTCGTCTTCTTCTTTGAAAAACCAGGGTTTTTACCTGCGGATTTTATCCGTAACAGAATCCATGGCTACCATCTAAAATCACCTGTAGGCCTTGGAAACGAGTTTTAAGAGCATCATCATACTCGTTTCTTTCCACTGAACACAACCATGGTAATGGTTCGTCCTAATTGTTCCTGTAAAACAAAACCCCAAATGCAAACCTCCAAAACCCTAGGTTCGGGTAGGGAGATATAGGCTACAAAAATCCAATTGAATAATGCAGAATGATTGGAAATTGAATGGCAAGCATGAATGTACAAACGATTTGGCAAAAAAATGCAAGAACATGGATTCACGATTCCATGTTCAGAGCTATGTTCGTGGGAACTTACAGCGCGATTTAGGAGGTCTCAAGGCATGGTTTTGATTGCTTTAACTCCACTGGATGTCAGGCAAGGAAGTAGCGTTGAGTTTTGGACTGAATCGAGCTCTAAGTATGATTTTAGTTTTCAACTTTCCAAGCTTTTTCTCCAATTTGTTTTGGCCGTTTTGGGAAGCTTCAGGTCGTGTTCTTGATATGTATGGCATGTACAAGTAATAAGGAGTGCATTAGGTTAAACTTTGGGCCTCCAATCCTTGTGCATTGATGATTCCAAGATATGATTTTGCCACCATTAACAAAGCTTCCATATTTGTATCAAATCAAATATTTTGTACACAACATGGCATAATTCGAATTTGATTTAGTGTATCATGTAAATTGAAAGCTGTAATGATCAAAAAGATATCATTCCATCAATTTTTGGATGTTATTTGAATTAATATTGATTTAAAATGAATTAAATCAATAAAAATTAAATAAAATAGAAAATTTAATAAATGGACATGAAACTGAAGATGGGACACGTGTGTGGTGTGAAAAGACCAAATCAAGTGGAAAAAAGTGGGCCCTTTTGTCAAAAATTGGAGTTTTGAGGATAGTTGACTTTTGTTACTTTTGGAAAAATTCCCAACTTCAACAATGCATAACTTCTTCAATTTTGAACTTTTCGAAGTGTTCTTGGACTTTTTAGAAACCTTGAGATGTCCTATAACCAACCCTTTTTGTCTCATCCAATTTTGATATTCCATGCTCAAGTTATAATCTTTGGAAAAAAAGGTGTTTTTGTTGACTTTCAAAAATAACCTATAATGTCCAAATTTGTAACTTCATGTGAGTGCATTTCTTGATCTTGGGGTATGAATATGGATCGTAGGAAATTGCATCCTCTTCAAAATTAGATTTGGATGGGTCATTTCTCATAAAGTATGAGAAAGTTATGCTTGGTCAAAGTTGAGTTGACTTTTCCTACAAAACCCTAATTTAGCAACTTTTGAATCTTGATGAATCTTGAGAAATCCTTGATGAATCATGATCAACCCTTGATAAAATGATGAATTATCCTTCAAAATGAGAATGTTGACAAAAAATCTTGAGGTTTGACTATTTGTAGGCCACAGTTGACTTTTGCCCTAACACAGTCGATTTTTGGACCTCTTGAGCAATTGACTGACCAAAATTTCTCTGCAAGGCTTGAAACTTGACATGGATGAACTTGATAACATATTATGACATTGGGGAGAATCTTAGGCCATTTGGATGTAAGAACCTTGATGCAACACAAAACCCTAATTTTGAATTGATTGCCTTAGGAGGTGATTTGACTGTCCAACTCTTGAGCCATCTTGAACAACTTGGAGATGATTCTTGACATGTCTTGAGAAATATGGGAGGGAAAATTTTGGGGTAAAACAGTTTCCCCTGTTTAATCTTCTTAAACCTGAGGATATAGATTGGCGTTCGGGCCTTTCGTGATCCGAAGGTGGAAGATGATTGAACACTAGAGTGCCCAAAAATTTGCACTCGCATGAAGTAGCATTAGCATTGTGATGTCGAGAATGAGCTTACATATGCCATTTGGAGATTGTTGGTAGGTGGTTTTGTCTTTGCTGACGGGTTGTCTCCATTGACGGGTGGTCTCTATTGACAGGTTGTCTCTATTGACGGGTTGTCTCCATTGACGGGTTGTCTCCATTGACGGGTTGTCTCCATTGACGGGTTGTCTCCATTGACAGGTTGTCTCTATTGAAGGGTTGTCTCCATTGACGGGTTATCTCTATTGACGGGTTGTCTCCATTGACGGGTTGTCTCCATTGACAGGTTGTCTCCATTGACGGGTTGTCTCCATTGACGGGTTGTCTCCATTGACGGGTTGTCTCTATTGACGGGTTGTCTCTATTGACGGGTTGTCTCCATTGACGGGTTGTCTCTATTGACGGGTTATCTCCATTGACGGGTTGTCTCCATTGACGGGTTGTCTCCATTGACGGGTTGTCTCCATTAACGGGTTGCTCCATTGACGGGTGTCTCTATTGACAGGTTGTCTCCATTGACGGATTGTCTCTATTGATAGGTTGTCTCCATTGACGGGTTGTCTCTATTGACGGGTTGTCTCTATTGACGGGTTGTCTCCATTGATGGGTTGTATCCATTGACGGGTTGTCTCCATTGACGGGTTGTCTCTATTGACAGGTTGTCTCTATTGACGGGTTGTCTCCATTGACGGGTTGTCTCCATTGACAGGTTGTCTCTATTGACAGGTTGTCTCCATTGACAGGTTTTGCCTCAGAAAAATCTTTAGGAATCGATTTAACTAATTTGGTCTCCATTGACTGGCCTCAGAAAAATCTTTAGGAATCGACTTAACTGATTTTGTCTCCATTGACTGGCCTCAGAAAAATCTTTAGGAATCGATTTAACTGATTTTGTCTCCATTGACTGGCCTTAGAAAAATCTTTAGGAATCGATTTAACTGATTTTGTCTCCATTGACTGGCCTCAAAAAAATCTTTAGGAATCGATTTAACTGATTTTGTCTCCATTGACATAGTTGAGAATTTAACTGCATCTTTCCTGAAAGGTAAAGGTCAGTCATATGCAATGCATGATGTGGATCAAGCAATGATGTTCTCAACATAAATGAGATTGTATGGTATGATGTGTATATGCATGTATCATGATGTATGGACATGTAATGTTTTAGCTGGGGAAAATAAATCCCGGAGCTGCTGGAGAATAGATTTGAATGCTTCGCTTCTCCCAGGGATGGTGAACGAAGATGATTGTGAGAATAAACCTGCAGGAGAAAAGAACTCCGTTGGGGAATAAACTGATGAAAAGATTACTCTGAGGGGAATTACTCTGTGGGGAAGAGATGTTCTGCTGAAGATTTTAACGATAAACTCCACTGGGGATTCCACTGATAAACTCCGTTGGGGATGGATTACCGTTGCTGGTGATATTGAATCGGTTTGAGGATTGAATTCCTGCTTGGGGAAAGGAAAGAACTTCGTTGGGGATGATTTTATGCTTTCTGGGGAATATCTTTATACTCCGCTGAGGAATATTAAGACCTTCTGGGGATACCAAACCTTTTTAGCGCTGATGGTGGATGAACTTTTCTTGGGGAGAGTATTGTTGATTTGTTTATAGTTGCAAGTCTCAACTGGGAGAGCTACCATTACTGCTTTATTCTGCGGGGAGTGAAGGTATCTTTAGCCATATTCTTCAGCTGAATGTACCTTGGTACCTGGTGGACAGAGCAACTTGTACAGTTCAGACAATTCTTATTTGCCCCTGTTGCTATTATTACCAGTAACTCATCTTTCATTTCGCATGTAAATATTTATGATCAGCAATTAATGTCAAATGCATATATAAAAAATGAACATTGGACGTTCTTTGCAAAACAAAACAGATAAAGGAAAAACAGCTTGAAATTTCTGAAAATGAATTTGTATTGATTTTGAAGTTTGGCCTGAAAATAGGCGTTTTTGTACAAGAGGCTGGCGTCCTAGTAAGAGAACTCCGCCGAACAAGTAGAATTTATACAATTTGTGAAAAGGAAACAAAACAGCTATGTGAATAATCCCACTGGGTTCCAACTCTGCTATTGCCTTTATGTCCTCAAGCATCTGATCACTTTGCTACTAGTTGAAGATGAATCAGGTTGATTAGTGTCGTCCGAGCTTGATAGTCGATACCGGAGTCCGGATGCAAGGTGATCCAAAGAGACATAGTGTTATGCTTTGATCCCTAAATTTTTCCTGGACTGCTCTTTCGGGTTTTCAGTCCATCGGGATACCCATTTTTGCCCAAGCCGCCTTTTCAGGTTTTCGACTTGCCGGGTGTACAAATTTTTTATTTTCATCCCTTATTTTTTCCTGAACCCTTTTGGTTCGCCGGGAAGCCCTTATTTTTGCCTAGGCCAGTCAACCTAGCGGGTCTTTGATTATGCGTAGTATCTTTTTACTATGTCTGCATTGACGGGGTGAGAAAGGTCGTCACCATCCATGGTGGTTAGAATCATAGCTCCTCCTGAGAAAATGTTCTTAACCCAAATGGCCCTTCATAAGTAGGGGTCCATTTTCCCCTGGGATCCCCTTGAGGTAGGATAATGCGCTTGATTACCAGATCCCCAACTTGATACTCTTGTCATCTAACTTTCTTGTTAAATGCCTTGATCATCCGTTTTTGATACGTCTGACCATGACAAATAGCAGTAAGTCTCTTTTCGTCAATTAGGTTCAGCTGATCAAGCCGGGTCTGAATCCAGTTGTCTTCGCTTAAACCTGCATCCTTCATGATCCGAAGAGTGGGTATCTGAACTTCAATAGGCAAGACTGCCTCCATGCCATAAACCAAGGAATAGGGTGTTGCCCCTGTTGACGTCCGTGCTGAGGTACGGTACCCATGAAGGGCAAATGGTAACATCTCGTGCCAGTCTTTGTATGTCACTGTCATCTTCTGCACAATCTTCTTAATGTTCTTATTTTCCGCTTCGACAGCCCCATTCATCTTTGGCCGGTAGGGAGAAGATTTATGATGCTGTATCTTGAATTGCTCGCAGAGCTCAGTGATCATCTTGTTGTTGAGATTGGTGCCATTGTCCGTAATGATCCTCTCTGGTACACCGTATCGACAGATCAGATTGTGCCAAATGAATCGTGCCACGACGTTCTTGGTTACGGTAGCAAAGGAAGCTGCTTCAACCCACTTCGTAAAGTAACCAATCGCTACCAGGATGAAATGATGCCCGTTTGATGTCGTAGGTCTGATCTCGCCGATCATATCAATGCCCCAAATTGCAAAAGGCCAAGGCGCTGTCAAAACATTCAGAGGAATTGGAGGTATGTGCACCTTATCAGCATAGACCTGGCACTTGTGACATGTCCGAGAATGCTGATAACAGTCGGCTTCCATTGTGGACCAGTAATATCCTTCCCGGAGGATTTTCTTTGCCATGGTATGTCCACTGGAATGAGTTCCTGAAGTACCTCCATGCAGCTCTGCCATGATCCTTTCTGCTTCAATCTTATCCACACAACGCAGTAAGGTCGAATCATGGTTACGCTTGTAAAGAATGCCATTACTGATGAAGAACTTCGCCACGAACCTCCTCAGAAACTTCTTGTCATTAACCGATGCACCCTCGGGGTATTCTTGAGCCTCAAGGTACCTTTTACTTCGTGAAACCAGGGCTTTTCTGTTACCTCTTCAGTCTCAAGATCACAGCAATGTGCAGGTTCGTCCAATCTTTCAATAATGATCCGGGGAGCTTCATTGTCCCAATTGACTTTGAACATAGAAGACATCGTAGCCAGCGCGTTCGCTAACTGATTCTCCTCTCTGGGGAAGTGTTCAAAGGTTATCTCCTTGAAATGGGGAAGCAATGTCAACACATATTCCTTGTAAGGAATAAGATTTGGGTATTTTGTATCCCACTCGCCTTTGATCTAACTGATCACGAGAGCGGAATCTCCGAAGACACTTAGAAACTTAATCCTTAGGTTAATTGCTGCTCGAAGACCCATAATGCATGCTTCATACTCCGCCATGTTGTTGGTGCAGTTGAAACATAGCCGAGCGGTAAACGGAGTATGAGAGCCTTTAGGAGATATGATCACAGTGCCAATGCCATTACCCAAAGCATTCGAAGCTCCATCAAAGTACATAGACCATCGGGATCCTTCCTCAGGTCCTTCATTCGGTCCAGGTATCTCACAATCAGTTACTAACATGATATTCTCGTCCGAAAATTCAAAGTTCATAGACTGGTAATCATCCACTTCCTGATGTGCCAAATGGCCTGCCAATACACTTCCCTTGATTGCCTTTTGGGTTGTATACTGGATGTCATACTCAGTCAAGATCATCTGCCATCTTGCAATTCTTCCAGACAAGGCAGGCTTTTCGAAGATATACTTGATTGGATCCATCTTTGATATCAACAGAGTGGTGTGAGTCAACATATACTGTCTCAGCCGGCGAGCATCCCATGCCAAAACACAACAAGTTTTCTCGAGCAGTGAGTATCGGGTCTCACAGTCGGTAAACTTTTTGCTAAGGTAATAAATAGCATGCTCTTTTCGGCCAGACTCGTCATGCTGCCCTAACACACACCCCATTGAGTTGTCGAGTACTGTCAAGTATAAAATCAGAGGTCTTCCTTCAACTGGTGGCATTAGGATAGGTGGCTCTTGGAGATACTCTTTGATTCTTTCGAAGGCGGCCTGGCATTCATCGTTCCAACGTACCACTTGATCTTTCTTCAGTAACTTGAAGATTGGCTCACAAGTAGCAGTTAGGTGCGAGATGAATCCGGCAATGTAGTTCAGTCATCCTAGAAAGCCTATGACTTCTTTCTCTGTCTTGGGAGCTGGCATCTCTTGTATGGCTTTTACTTTTGCAGGGTCAACTTGAATACCTTTGTCGCTCACGACGAACCCTAGAAGCTTACCAGACCTCACCCCAAAGGTGCACTTGTTCGGGTTTAATCTTAGCTTGTACAACTTCAACCTGTCAAACAGTTTCTGTAGGTGGTCCAGGTGTTCTTCCTCAGTCTGGGATCTTGCAATCATATCGTCGACGTATACTTCAATCTCATGATGGATCATGTCATGAAATAAAGCAACCATGGCACGCTGGTACGTTGCCCCAGCATTCTTCAATCCAAACGACATGACCTTGTAGCAAAAGGTACCCCACTGAGTAACAAAGGTCGTCTTCTCCATGTCTTCGGGAGCCATCTTTATTTGATTATAACCGGAGAAACCATTCATAAAGGAGAATACCTTATGCTGAGCGGTGTTGTCAACCAGAACGTCAATGTGAGGTAGAGGGAAATCATCCTTAGGGCTCGCCCTGTTCAAATCCATGTAGTCAACACACATTCGAACCTTCCCATCCTTCTTCGGCACAGGAGCCACATTGGCGACCCACTGAGGGTAAGAAGTCACTGCTAGAAAACCGACGTCAAATTGTTTCATAACTTCAGCCTTGATCTTCTCAGACATCTCTGGGCACATTCGACGGACCTTCTATTTTACTGGAGGGCAGTCTTCCTTGGTAGGCAGGCGATGAACCACAATATCAGTATTCAAACCAGGTATATCTTCGTAAGACCAGGCAAAGATCTCAACGTAGTCACGCAGCATCTGAATCAACCGCTGTTTCACACTAAGCTACAGATTTGCACCGATCTTGACTTCCTTCTTATCTGTCTCTGTACCCAGATTCACTGATTCTACCGGCTCTTCATGTGGCTGAATAACCCTCTCTTCCTGGAGTAGCAGTATTGCAAGTTCAACAGGCACTTTGCATTCATCTTCACCTTCATCTTCGGTTAAGTTGATCGGATTTTTGAAGTCATAACTGGCAGTAGCAGAGTCGTTACCAGTGAGATCCAAAGTGGATGTGGACCTGTATATGTGAGTGTGTGTAAAATAGCTGTTTTGCAATATATAATAAAGAAAAACAAGGAGCGCAAATTTTGAAATGCAAGAACGTTCAATGCTTTTATTAATGATATATGAAAATGACACACAAAAGCCCTCACAAATGAAGCCAACGATGCCCCGGGTAAGACATCGGGCCATAAGGTTTAAAACATTGTCTATTACAAATTCAAAACAAAAAGTTTCATTATTGGGTGATAACAGAAACGGGCTTAGAATCCTTCGTTGTCCAGTTGCTTAATCCACCATTGGCATTCGGGTAGATCCAACTGTCGATATCAAACTCTTCATCATCATCATCCCTGATAGCATTTACCCCTGCCTCTTGTTTAGGCTTCTCTGGTGCTCCGAACTCGATCTCTTTCGCGTCAATCAAGTCTTGTACCTTACTTCTCAAAGTCCAACAATCATCTGTATCATGCCCCGGGCTATCAGAATGATAAGCACAACGGGCATTAGGGTTATACTTCGGTGACGTTGTATTTAAATTCTTTGGGGCTTCCCTTAGAGTCACCAGATTAGTCTTCAGTAACTGAGGCAGAATCTGAGATAAGGTCATGTTGATACGAGTGAATTGCCTCTTAGGTCTCTCATCCTTTTGTTGATTGTTGTACTGAGGAGCACCAGTAGGTTTTGAAATAACAATCGCATTGACAACTTGGCGGTGTTCAGGTCTATTATGTATTCTTGCACTGTAGACAACACTGGACTCTTTCTTAAACGGCTTCTTCTCGGTGCTTGATGAAGCACCTTTCTGTATCTTACCATCCTTAATACCAGCCTCAATCCTCTCACCAGTCAAAATAAGATCTGTAAACCCAGATGAAGAGCTTCCAATCAAGTGGTTGAAAAATGGACCAGACAGGGTCCCCAGAAACATATCAACAAGTTCCCGATCAGCTAAGGGTGGTTGTACTCTTCCGGCGAGGTCCCTCCACTTCTGAGCATAATCTTTAAATCCTTCACCCATTCCCATTGACATAACCTGGAGTTGGGTACACGTAGGAGCAAGGTCGGAGTTGTACTGATACTGCCTGTAGAATGCAGTAGCCAAATCTTCCCAAGTGCGGATACTGGCTCCGTCCAACTAATAGAACCACTCAAGCTGAGTCCCTGAGAGACTGTCTTGAAAGAAATGGATCCATAAGTTCTTATCAGCAGTGTAAGGATGGATCTTCCTCACATATGACCGGAGGTGCAGCTTCGGACAGGAAACTCCGTCATACTTGGCAAAGGCTGGTGCCTTGAATTTATGGGGAATCACCACCCCAGATGATAGACCTAGATCTCCGAAGTCCAGACCGGGCACCTTCTGAATTTCCATAGCGCTCAAACGGTCTTCCAGTTGTTTGTACTTATCCTCAACAGGAGGATACTGTTCTTCATCGTAGTCCGTCTCGTTGTTGGAGACCACAGGGCTAGGAGCCCTCCTTTCTTGTGGACTATCTTTCCCTCCAGATGAGGTGGTCAGATTAACTTCATTCTGTAGCCTGTTCCCAAACCTGTGTCTTGTGTTAAACAGGATGGTCCTCTTCTTCTTCTTCTTCTTCTTCTCTTTCAGAATCAAGGTATTTAGGTCCTGCTGACCCTTAGCTAGATTCATGAACAGCTCTTGAAATTGGGCATTCTGGGTCTGGAGGGCCTTGATGGCTTGCTCAGTTGAAGGTTCAGTAGACCTGATGATCGCTGAAATAAACAACAAAGAAGATAAGAGACCTGTAAAGGGTACCTGTTTATGAAGTGCATGAGATGAAATGCGTATGATTTATGATTTCAAAGACAATCGGGATTCAAATTTGTAAACAAGAAAGGAAACACACTTTATTAGATTTAAACTTCAAAATTTAAATTGTTCAACAAATTTCCCTTAAGGCGTTACAAGAATGGAAATACTGAAAAGTAAACAAAAAACTGGAAACGAAATCATCAAAGGTCCATCAATGCTCCCATGGTCTCTTCTTATCAGTGCAGACATAGTCGTTGAGAATCCGCTCGTTCTCTAACTGCCTAGTCAGCCTCTGGATCTTCTGCTCCTGCTCATTGAACTTCTCTCAGTAAGAATCCCGTTCATCCCTCAACTGCATCCAAGACCTCTTTAGTGCCCCAATGTCAATGGGCATATAAGGATGGAGAATGGTTGGAAGAACCCCTTCTTCATTAGCAACTTCAAGAGTGACAGGCCGGACCGCTTCATATGGCATACCTAGCTTCTGGGCACGGATGCGGACCCATCTGACATATGGCTCCATTAGCAAAGAAGTCTTTGGGCCCAGCTCATGTGGATCAGATTGGTGAACTTTATCCCAAGCCCTTATGAATCTACGATGTTGCTCGTTGATATCCCCTTGGAAATCAAAGATGATATGAGGCATTAGCATCTCGTGAGGTCCTTATCTTCTGGCTCTTCCAAATTGACAGAGAGCTAAGCATGGGTTGTAAGAAATTCCTCTATGGGTTCCTATCAATGGAACATTAGGATACTCTCCACAGCGATCAATGATAGTCATCTCATCCATACCCTTGAGAGTCCATATAATGTCATTATGAGAAAGAGACATCACCCTATAAGCCCAGCCCATTCCTTCTTTGTTCTTCAGCACTGACTTGGGGAGGTGCGAAATAAACCACCTTGCCAATAAGGGAGCACAACACATCAAGGTTCCCCGCTTTCGGACCGTACGAGCATAGAGCTAATGAAGAATGTCACCCAAGAGAGTGGGTACAGGGTTCTGAGAGATAAAGATCTTTATCGCATTCACATCAACAAAAGTGTCAGGATTCGGAAACAATACCAAGCCATAAATCAGAAGATCCAGAATATCCTCGAACGCCTTAAAGTCTAGGCTATCCCAGAAGTAGTTAGCCTTGCCAACCAAGAACTTAGTCAGAAATCCTTTTGCTCCACTCCTAGTCTCCCAATTAGCCATTACCTCCTCTTTAGTCAAATGAAGGGCTGCAGCAATTTCTTCGGGCCTAAGGGTCTTCTCCCAACCAGTAAACGGGGTCTGCTCCAGAACAGATATACCGAGCAACTCAGAGAACTCTTCTAGGGTAGGAACCAACTGGAAGTCCTGGAAAGTAAAACAATGGTACAATGGATCATAGAATTAGACTAGGACACTCATCATCTGCTCATCCAATTTGGAGGTGACCAAAATGAGAAGAGAACCATGCCTCCTGATGAAGGAAGTAGTGTCAGGCATCTTGGCAACCAACTCTTTAAGCAAGGTAGGGACTTGGACAAAGTTGATCCGGATGGTATTCTTACGCATGGGAATCATGATGACCTACAAAACAGAGCAAAGATGAATCCCTCCTGTCTTTGAAATAGGTTAGTCTTATGCAAGATGTATGCAATGTTATGATGTCATGATAAAGGCACACCATAAGTATCCACAAAAAGCAAACATGGAAAAGGCACACAAGTCACACAAAAGAGCCCTTAGATTTCAGGCTGGCAAGGAGCTTAGGTACTACCCTCTTTCAGTTCAGTTGGTTTAAACCTGTCCTAAAAATAGTAACCGGGTTCTAGAGGATCTCAATATCACTGGCTACTCTCAATCGGTCATAATTCCAGTTTAGCAACCTTTTCTTGCGGCCGGAATCATCGCGAGAGTTTAGTCTCAATGAGTGTAGCATATTGCTACTGTTCTATGGCCAAGTTGGTCAATTTAAGGTTCTAAGGTCAGTTGGTGCTTAATGACCCCTTAGAAGACCCATATTCTCCTCGTTCCAACACAAGGGATATCGGTACAGACTAAAGTGTCACACCAACGTAGCTACTGCTTCAACCGTGTCGGTCTACGCCGGGCAGTTCCCTCACAGTTTATTGCTACTTACCTAAAGGGTATTCCCCAGATCCGGGTTAGGATCTATAGAACTCCGATAAAAGCCCACAAAATTAAAGCATACAAAACATACAATTGAAAACACAATGATCTAATCCTAAGGTACACCTCACTTATATAGTCCCCAGCAGAGTCGCCAGTTCTGTGATCGGTGAGAATGAGAACTGACTATTTTGGAATGCTGGTTCGCGTTTTGCGTTTGTTTTTGCAAAATGTCGCGGTAAGCAAGAGTCGCCACCGTCTTTTATTTTATCCAACAAGGAAAGGACAAAAGCACAGAAAAATTCCTTTTTGAGATATTTCTCGGGTTCGGGAGGTAGATTATAGAAAGGGAAGGTGTTAGCACCCTTTCTATCCGTGGTTATCCACGGGCTCTTAGGTACTTGCTCATTGTGTTTTCAAAATTTGCTTTTCTTTGTGTTTGTGGGTTTGAAAAGAGTTTTTGTTTGAAAGGAGTGTAAGTGCGAAAAGTTTTGTTTTGTTTTAAAAGGAGAAAGTACTTAAGAACCATCTACCTACTCGAAAAAGGAATTAGTCTGTACAAATGTCCTTTAGACAATGCTATCCCACTATTGAGGAGTAGGTAGCACCGTCGTTGGAGTTTTCGGGTCAATTCAATTAAGGGACGTGTGGTCACTAAAGCAATGTTAGGACGCCTTAGCGATAACCCTAATATCCTAGATCATTTTTCCGAGGCAATCGTTTCGAGGAAACTATGATCTTTAGACAAGAGGGCGACCTCTAAAACTTCCTATACTCAATGACCACGTTCGAGGCAACCAAGTGAGGTGTACCCTAAGAGTGGCATGTGCAAGTGTGTTAGTTCGGTTAATTTTATCTGTACATGTTATGGGTGAGCTATGTTGATTTTAAGTTCATACATTGGATCTTGTCATGCATTCCCTATTATCAAACATCTAACATTGTATATTGTGCGGAAATTAAATTGCGGGAAATTAAATCTAAGCTATTACAAGACGGCGGGTATTTACATCGCCAAAAACAACCCTTGAAAATTTAAATTGCGAAAAATAAAATAAAGCGATAAATAATTAAAGTCCTAATTAAAAGCTATTACATACTGGAAGCAATTACAATATTGGAAATATAGATCACGTGCGAGAAAATTAAATCGGCGCATTTTTTAGGGTTTTGACCCTTTTTTTTGAAATAAAGCATTTTTTGTTATTTTTTAATTTAAAGAAATTAAACCTAAACTAGTTATTAATTAATTAATAAAAATAGATATTTTTGGATTTTTTAATATTTAAGGAAATAAAATAAAAATGATTAAAAGTTAATTAAAAACCTAATTCTACATTAGTTTTAATTTATTGCAAAAAATGTTAAAAGTTAAACCTATTTAAAAATAAATTAATTGATTAATATTTATTTACAAAAATAAAATAATGAAATTAGTTTAATAAATAATAATATTTTTTGTTTTCTGATTTTATTAGAAAAATTATTAATTAGTTAATTAACAATAAAATAAAAATTAGAACAAAATAAATAAGTGAAAATATAAAGAGTAAAAGAAATAACCCAGGGGGTGTGGGCCTAATTTGAAGGTGTGATTTGCAATCTCCAGGCCCAAAAACGTCCAAGCCTGCTTTGACTTTTCCAACTCCCTATGCGCTGGTTGACTAGAGTTCATGGTAGTCCTTCTTTCCTGGCCACCAGATTTGGCCTGAAGGCCATCTGGCGCCTGATCAGGTGATGATGCATGGTGGACCTTAAGCCTTGGCATATACTGGATCTCCTGAAAAAAATTAATAATAAGCGTTTGTGGGGACCTGGGATTCGAACTCAGGTCCCATTGCTCAATGGTCAGCGCACTTACCAATCCATCAACCTGCTTATTTGTTACTAGAATACAAAAACAAATATTATATAGGAAAATCAATTAATATGCTAAAAATAAAATAAAAAAGTGGTGCGCTGTTTTGAACCAGCCAATGAGAAGAAGACACGCTTTCATCTTCTTCGTTGAAAAACCAGGGTTTTTACCTGCGAATTTTATCCGCAACAGAATCCATGGCTGCCATCTAAAATCACCTGTAGGCCTTGGAAACGAGTTTTAAGAGCATCATCATACTCGTTTCTTTCCACTGAACATAACCATGGTCATGGTTCGTCCTAATTGTTCCTGCAAAACAAAACCCCAATTGCAAACCTCCAAAACCCTAGGTTCGAGTAGGGAGATATAGGCTACAAAAATCCAATTGAATAATGCAAAATGATTGGAAATTGAATGGCAAGCATGAATGTACAAACGATTTGGCAAAAAAATGCAAGAACATGGATTCACGATTCCATGTTCAGAGCTATGTTTGTGGGCACTTACAGCGCGATTTAGGAGGTCTCAAGGCTTGGTTTTGATTGCTTTAACTCCACTGGATGTCAGGCAAGGAAGTAGCATTGAGTTTTTGGACTGAATCGAGCTCTAAGTATGATTTCAGTTTTCAACTTTCCAAGATTTTTCTCCAATTTGGTTTGGCCGTTTTAGGAAGCTTCAGGTCGTGTTCTTGATATGTATGGCTTGTACAAGTAATAAGGAGTGCATTAGGTTAAACTTTGGGCCTCCAATCCTTGTGCGTTGATGATTCCAAGATATTATTTTTCCACCATTAACAAAGCTTCCATATTTGTATCAAATCAAATATTTTGTACACAACATGGCATAATTCGATTTGGATTTGGTGTATCATGTAAATTGAAAGCTGTAATGATCAAAAAGATATCATTCCATCAATTTTTGGATTTTATTTGAATTAATATTGATTTAAAATGAATTAAATCAATAAAAATTAAATAAAATAGAAAATTTAATGAATGGACATGAAACTAAAGATGGAACACGTGTGTGGTGTGAAAAGACCAAATCAAGTGGAAAAAAGTGGGCCCTTTTGTCAAAAATTGGAGTTTTGGGGATAGTTAACTTTTGGCACTTTTGGAAAAATGCCCAACTTCAACAATGCATAACTTCTTCAATTTTGAACTTTTCAAAGTGTTCTTGGACTTTTTAGAAACCTTGAGATGTCATCTAACCAAAACTTTTGGTCTAATGTCATTTTGATATTCCATGCTCAAGTTATAAGCTTTGGAAAAAAAGGTGTTTTTGTTGACTTTCAAAAATGACATATAATGTCCAAATTTGTAACTTCTTGTGAGTGCATTTCTTGATCTTGGGGTGTGAATATGGATTGTAGTAAATTTCATCCTCTTAAAAATTAGTTTTGGATAGGTCATTTCTCATAAAGTATGAGAAAGTTATGCTTGGTCAAAGTTGAGTTGACTTTTCCTACAAAACCCTAATTTAGCAACTTTTGAATCTTGATGAATCTTGAGCAATCCTTGATGAATCATGATCAACCCTTGATAAAATGATGAATTATCCTTCAAAATGAGAATGTTGACAAAAAATCTTGAGGTTTGACTATTTGTAGGCCACAGTTGACTTTTGCCCTAGCACAGTCGATTTTTGGACCTCTTAAGCAATTGACTGACCAAACTTTCTCTGCAAGGCTTGAAACTTGACATGGATGAACTTGAGAACATATTAGGACCTTGGGGAGAATTTGAGGCCATTTGGATGTAAGGACCTTGATGCAACACAAAACCCTAATTTTGAATTGACTGCCTTAGGAGGTGATTTGACTGTCCAACTCTTGAGCCATCTTGAACAACTTGGAGATGATTCTTTACATGTCTTGAGAAATATGGGAGGGAAAATTTTGGGGTACAACACTTTATTTTATGCTTTTTACTTTATGTATAATTTACTTTAGCATTTACATTTCATGTTATTTTTCATATTTGCTCACTTGAGCCCCTTTATATTCTTGTCATTTTTATTTTTGCTCACTTGAGCTTTTCTTTTCTTTTTTAAGATACTTAATAATAAACATGAACCATAAAAAACTTTAATGATACTTGTACTATTTGGTTACTATCCTTGGCATTATGGAGTATTGGACTTCTTGGACTTAGGATTAGAAACCTTGGCCTATGTTGGAGACTTTGTGACCTTAATTGATATTTTGTCTGGAGTTCTTGAGGTTTACCTTAAGACATTGAGTTGTTTGTTTGTTTTGTGTGTAAGTTATTATGATTACATACTTTGTTTGTAATCTGGAATTCACCCATATACAGCCATTACTCTGCCCAATTTTTGCGAAGACTTAATACACTTGAAGTTTGATTTCCTCAAGAGGTCTAGTATCTTTGCTTGCTTGGTTTCAATCAAAAGAATAGGAATTCTATCTTGACTCATAATGTCAAGTATTGGTTTCTTGTTGGTTAGATGGTTCTTCTCCCTATCTTTTACCTCATGCTTTAGGATAGTCTCTTATTCTCCTCCCATCTTCTTTAATTTCAAATATATTCTCTCTCCTTTTGAAAACTCTTCTTGTTTTTAAACTTGAACTACTTTCATGATAAACTTGGACCTAGGTCCATGCATTTTCAAAACCTTTTCATAAATAAACTTCAATCAACTTAAATAATACCTTGACATTTTTTGTGAGAAGACTAAAAGTCAATCAATCTCATTTCAAAACATTTTTCCACTTTGGCTTTTTACTTTAAAAACTTTTCTCAAAAGATTGGACTCTTGTCAATCCTTGTAGTGATGCAAACAACTATACTTCTACAATATGTAGCGAAGTGAGATATTTTCCACTTGGGTGTTGAGTGAGGCATTGTTGATTTTAAAATCTAAGCCATATCCTCCACTTTGAGACATTGCAAATTCTCCTTTCTCATGATTGTGGGTAGTAAGTATGTTTTCCACACGGACAATGACGATGATGTATTATCTCATAAAATTAACCGACACATTTGTGTTTTAAAAATTTTATAAAGGTGAACTACGTGTACCCTGATCCCCTATTGCACGAAAGGTGGTACGTAGGCACTAAAGATTCACACCCGCGGCGGGTGCAAAAATCATTAAAAAAATACTTCTTTTCTCACCTCCACCATCTATTTTTATACAACATTTTATAGCCAAAATATACAGATTTTACAAAGAGGTTCCTGCGGAGTACCATAGATATTTAGGGTTCTAATACCTTCCCTTTGCATAACCAACCCCCTTACCTAGAATCTTTCCACCTCTTTTTGGGTTACTCACTCTTTTCTCATTCCTTTGGAAATAATAAAGTGGGTGGCGATTTTTATTTTGATCTGTGTAAGTCTAGTCAATCCAATGGCTTAGTCTTAAATATTTCTACCGCTACAGAAAAAAATGGCGACTTCACTGGGGAAAGATTAACCTCTTGCTGATCCATCCCTAAGTGGGTTAAACCTATCTTTGTTTATATATGTATATGTGCTATTGTATGTTATATATTATATGTTGTATATCTGTTTGTCTGGATTTTCCTGGTTTTCAGGGTGCTTGGTGATTACTTATAAGTCATATACCCAGACTTGGGCAAACTTTAAGATAGGACAGGCGGTATAGTCATGATAACTTTGATGGAGTAATCCCAAAAAAGTAGGCATGAGATCCCCCACTCAGTGGAGGCCCCTTTGACTATAGTGTCGTTTACCGAGTATTCGGGCAGACGTACAACTTTTGACCTGGGAGCCTGCTGAAGCTGAGGACCGTAGAATACCTAACCCATCTTGGCCTTTTAGGTGTAGCGCGGAAGCTATGACAGAGTAATCTGGAAATAGTTGTCACGCGATACTACGCTCGGACGAGTTTTTCTTGAGAATATTACTAATTACCGAGTTAATCAGGAAGTTGGTAATATCCGAAGGAAGGATGTAGACTCTGGGATCCTCTAGAACCTTGTTCAGAAGGTGATAACTTTTAGACCATACCTTATGGGTAGTACCTTTGACCTCATGCTTGTGACGTTGAACCAATGAACCCTATGTTTGTGATCTTGTATGTGATTGTTGTATCATGCATCAATGCACTCATAAGCATCTTTTGAAAAAATTTCATTTCAAGGGACTTGAAAGTTGACCATTTGTGAATATCTCAGGTACCTTTTGACAATGGATTCTAGAAAAAGAAAGACCGGAAAATACAGTTTCAAAGATCCCAAGATATATGAGTTGATCAGTCTAATTCCCGAGATTGAGTGTTCTACATGTAGGTGTTTAGGTATTGGCTTGCATTTTTGGTAAATTCCAAGTGTATGTGTGAATGTCATGACTGATGTCATAACATTCTAGTTCAGGTTGTACTAACTCTTTAGGTACATATGCAGAAAAATATTGTAACTCAAATACTGATGTTTATAAGTGTGTATCTGAGCATGTTTGCAAAATGATCACATTTAGCTAATCAGTAGACAGGTTTTCTCAGATGTCATAACAGATGTTATGACATCCTGTTCTGAACTAGCAGGATTACAGGATTGGATAAGTCTGAGTTTTTTCAGGAAATAACTCAGTCCTTCTTAAACAGAATCCTGCGTTTTCTGAGGAGTAACCTCGCTCAATCCTAACCTGATCAACAAAGTACTGTGACCTGGTCATTAGGTCAAGAGGAATCAACCCTAGGTTTTTGGAAACCCTAACTGAAGTTGCAGCTGCTATATATTCAACAGAGCTGCGGTTTTTGAAGCTATCCCTGCTGGTTGATTAGAAGATCAAGTTTGTAATCTGTATAGATTTGTTTATTGTACTCCAAGCAATTATCATTGTGATAAGTGTCTTGGAATAGGTTTCAATTGTAAGGGTTGTGTAGCACTCAAAGCTTTGAAGCAAGAGTGTTTGAATGTTACTTGACTAAAGCTGTGAAGCAGAGTCAAGTTAGTTGTGTACATCACTCAAAGCTGTGAAGCACGAGTGATTGTGTTACTTGATTAAAAAGCTGTGAAGCTTAATCAAGTGTGTGTTTTGAAGAGTGTCTTCAACAATTCTCAAGTCAAATTTGTTTATGTATCACTGCTGTGATTGAGGGGGAGTGAGTAGGAACTCAGGTTTAAGTTGTACTTAGATTAGAATTGCATTGGGTAGGTCTTAAGTGAAGGAGATAAATTGGTTGGTTTATTCCTGAATTAACATCTCTTATAGTGGATTCTCTCCCTGGCTTGGTAGCCCCCAGAGTAGGTGTTGTTGCACACTGAACTGGGTAAACAATTGACTGTGTTATTTACTGCTTTTGTATTTACTGTCATATAGTAAGTCAGATACGGTGTCATAACATTGGACGTGACATTGAGTATCTGTAGCCAGAATTTTCAATTGGCATCAGAGCAGGCACCCTGCCTGTATTACTGGGTGAGATCTAGGGATATCACTTTCTGGCACTATGGACAAAGAAGGAGTTTTTGGAAACAGACCACCCATTCTGGATGGAACTAATTATGACTACTGGAAACCTCGTATGATTGCCTTCCTAAAATCTCTGGACAAAAAGGCTTGGAGAGCTGCTGACAAAGGATGGATTCATCCCACCATAACTGAAAGAGATGGGACAATCAGTCTGAAGCCTGAGGAAGATTGGAGTAAAGAAGAAGATGAGTTAGCTCTGGGAAATTCAAAAGCCTTAAATGCCTTGTTCAATGGAATTGATAGAAACATCTTCAGATTAGTACATCAATATGAACTGGCCAAGGAAGTTTGGGACACCCTCAAAACTACTCATGAGGGCACTTCCAAAGTAAAGATGTCAAGGCTTCAGATGTTGACCACTAAGTTTGAGAATCTAAAAATGATGGAAGATGAAACCATCCATGAATTTCACATGAACATCTTGGAGATTGCCAACACCTCAGGAGCACTGGGAGAAAAAATGTCAGAAGAAAAACTGGTGAGGAAGATTCTCAGATCCTTGCCTAAAAGATTTGCAATGAAGGTAATTGCCATAGAGGAAGCCCAGGACATTAGCAAGTTAAAAGTGGATGAACTTATTGGGTCTCTTCAGACTTTTGAGATGGGGATCACTGATAATGGTGACAAGAAGAACAAAAGCATAGCACTTGTAACCAACACTGATGTTGAACACAAGGAGGATGAAGAAGAAAACATATCAGAAGCCATTGCCATGCTTGGAAGACAGTTCAACAGGCTCATCAAAAGAATGGACCCAAAGTCAAGGTCAAATGTTCATAACATTCCTTCTGACATTGACAGTTCCAGCAGAAGACCAAGATCAGAAGATAAGGAAAACCAAGGCAGAGGAATTCAATGCCATGGATGTGAAGGATATGGACATATTCGAGCTGAATGTCCTACCTTTCTTAAGAAGCAAAAGAAAGGAATGACTGTTACTTGGTCTGACTATGATTCAGAAAGCAATTCTGAAGAAGAATCTGCCAAACTAGTTACTGCCCTAACTAGTGTTTGTACTTCTGAAAGTGACACCAGTGATGAAGAAGTAACATTTGAAGAACTGGCTGATACCTACAAGAAATTGTGTATCAGAAGTGGTGAAGTCTGTGTGCAAAATGAGAAACAATCAAAACTCATTGTAAAGCTGGAGGCTGAAAAGAGAGCAAATCTTGAAACTATAAGTCATTTAGAAGGAGAAGTTCAACTGCTGAACTCACAACTGAATCAAATGACCAAATCAGTCAAGATGTTGACAAATGGAACAGACAAATTGGAAGAGATTCTTCAGATTGGACAAAATATGGGAAATAAATCTGGCCTAGGATTTGTGGAAACAAAGAAAGTTGTTACCAGGAAGCAAATGTCAAACCAGATGTCTCAACATTACTCTCAACATCAGGGACAGAGACACATGAAGAAGAGGTACCAAAGATGGAGATGTCATCATTGTGGGAAATATGGTCACATAAAGCCCTTCTGCTACAGACTACATGGATATCCTAATCAGAAATCAGATGTCAAACCTAAGTCTAAAAAGGTACCACACGCTCCTCAATGGAAGAAAAAGGCTATTGCACTGATAGCACACACTTCCCTGAAGATCTCAGCAAAGGAAGATTGGTACTTTGACAGTGGATGTTCCAGACACATGACTGGATTCAAAAATCTCCTCAATAATGGTATGCCTCACACCACCAGTTTTGTGACCTTTGGAGATGGTGCTAAAGGAGAAATCAAAGGAGTTGGTAATTTGGACTACCCTGGAGTTCCAAGTCTGAATAAGGTACTGCTGGTAAAAGGGTTGACTACTAATCTCATCAGCATCAGTCAATTATGTGATCTAGGATTCATGGTCAACTTCTCAAGATCTGAATGTCTAGTGTTTAATGAAAAACTAGATATTGTAATGAGAGGAATAAAATCCAAAAATAACTGTTATGTGTGGCAGCCTGAGAACACTGATATCCACACTTGGAGTCAAATCATCAAAGAAGAAAAAGATATGAAACAGTGGCAGCATAAACTTGAAGGAATGAAAAGAGCTATTCCTATGGAAGATGTCAGAAGAACTCCTAAACTACAGGCTGATAGTATATGTGATGTGGCAAAGAACAAGTCTCATAAATTCTGTTCTCAAAAATTCTGGTCAACACAGATGCTACCTGAAGACAATGTTACACAAGATGTTGTGACATTGTGGTGTGATAATCTGAAAACATTCAACATTTCCTTAAACCCTATTGACTTTGGAGAGAAGAAATCATTTGAACTGAAACATAGGTTCTCTGAGCTTCAGCTAACTGATTCTTCTATCAAGGCGCTTGTTGGAAATCAACTTGAAAATTTGAAGGGCAGATTGGGTATTCACCAACATGAGAAATTATAGCAATTAGTTTTGCTGAAAACAAGGGTTGAAGGGATTAATTCTATTAAGTCTATATTTAGTGGGTTGATCATATTCATTCACAATTCCTTCAAAAGCCTTCAGAAGTTGAAAAGACTCCCTTGTACTCCCTATCTTTCTCATCCTTGCAACCTGTTTTCTCCTCCCAATCAAAGAGCTTTCTCAAATTGCTACTGCTACTCAACGTTAAACACAATGTCTCAGACATCATCTTCCACTATGGGGGCTTCGTCTCACTCATCATCATCGTCATCTGATCAAGATTCTAGGGCAATCACGACATGCATAGAATCTGAAGTACTTGAGGTCACTCCTCTCAGGGAGATGGCAACTAACCCAGCCAAAATCAAGAAGCTCAGGACCAGACATGCAGGAAGAGCTCAAGCTGCAGTCTCTGGTAATTCTTCTCTTCCTTCATCTACTATACCTAATAAAGAAGGAACAGTTCAAGTACACCAAGCTATTGCTAGACTGGTTACTAGCATTCTGAGTGGCAACCAATTTGTACCGGGGATTTCTATTCCTTTGAATCAATCTGAAAGTCCAAATGTGGAAGGTTCTGAAAATATAGATGTCACTGAGGATGTTGTGACACCAAAAGACAACATTCAGAATCCCTCTGAAAAGGCTGCTGATCCACCTATCATTGATGTGGATGAAAAGTACTCAGATAATGAACTGATTGCTAATGTGAACCCTAGCATTGCTAGGAGATTGATGAAAAGAAAAAGTAGTGAGACTGCTAAACCTAAGAAGTCCAAGGCTGAAGGGATGGCTGAAAAAATTCAGACTAAAGGGAAGAAGGCACAGGTGCTGACTGCTAGACAACCAATCTCCAAGAAAAGAAAAGAACCTGAAACTTCTGACTCTGATGATGAATCAGAATTTGAGATTGACATTGACAATGCTCCCATCAGAAGGAAGCTCCCTTCCAGCAAGATTGCTAGAGTGCCTGAAGTGCCAACTGACAACATCTCCTTTCATCATCCTGATAATGCAAACAGGTGGAAGTATGTTTGCTTGAAGAGAATAGCCTTGGAGAGAGAACTCAACAATGATGCTTTGGAGTGCAAAGACATCATGGAGCTGATCAGGAATGCTGGGCTAATAAAGACTGTGATGAAGTTTGGCAAATGTTATGAAAATCTGGTTAAAGAGTTTGTAGTGAACTTATCCAATGATTGTGCTGATGGGAGGTCAGCTGACTTTGAGAGTGTGTTTGTTAGAGGAAGAAGGGTCAAGTTCTCTCCATCAGAAATCAACAAGTTTCTTGGAAGAACGAATAAGGACTGTCCTGATCTAGAGGCAACTGACAATGAAGTATGCTTGACCATCACTGCCAGGCAAGTAAAGTGCTGGCCATTGAAAGGGAAGTTGAATGCTAGTAAACTCAGCATGAAATTTGCCATCTTGCATAAAATAGGTGCAGCAAACTGGGTGCCTACAAATCACAAATCAACCATCTCCACAGGATTGGGGAGATTCATCTATGCTGTAGGAACCAAGACTGCCTTTGACTATGGAAGGTACATTTTTGAACAAACCTTGAAGCATGCTGGCAGTTATGCTGTCAAAGGACCAATTGCCTTTCCCTCCCTCCTTTGTGGAATCATCCTTGCACAATATCCTGACATACTTGTAGCAAGAGATACAGTCTGCAAAAGAGCCCCTGCCCTTGGCCTGCACTACAAACTGTTTCAGGGATCCCATGCTCCAGACATTGTCATAACATCAGCTGAGACATCGTCTGCAAAGAGCCAGTCCAAAACATCAGATGTCATAGCTGTCTTAAAAGAAACTTGCAAAGATCTGGATGCTAGAAAAAGGACCCTAGAAGCACTAATTGCCAAGCTAGAAAAGGAAGAAGCTGAAGCAAGCATGAGGGAAGAAGATGAAGGACAGCTCAACATTGAAGAAAGTGGCTCCTCTGAGTCTGATGACAGTACTTGAAGGATGATTGCTGCTTGGTGGTGTTGCTGGTGGAGTTTGGAAGTATGTTCTGCTATTGTCTGCTGCTGATCTCATTATTTTGTCTTGGATAACTGTATAACTTTATAAACATGTAATCTTTGGCCCATTTGTGGCTAAAGTGGGGGAGAATATTTGGTACTGCTTAATTAGTACTTAACACTATATTTTTCTGCTGTAGTCATTTATTTCTGCTGCTATCTATCTATCTCTGATTGTTTAGGGACTTTAGCCAAAAATCTGCCAAAGGGGGAGTTTGTAGGTGTTTAGGTATTGGCTTGCATTTTTGGTAATTTCCAAGTGTATGTGTGAATGTCATGACTGATGTCATAACATTCTAGTTCAGGTTGTACTAACTCTTTAGGTACATATGCAGAAAAATATTGTAACTCAAATACTGATGTTTATAAGTGTGTATCTGAGCATGTTTGCAAAATGATCACATTTAGCTAATCAGTAGACAGGTTTTCTCAGATGTCATAACAGATGTTATGACATCCTGTTCTGAACTAGCAGGATTACAGGATTGGATAAGTCTGAGTTTTTTCAGGAAATAACTCAGTCCTTCTTAAACAGAATCCTGCGTTTTCTGAGGAGTAACCTCGCTCAATCCTAACCTGATCAACAAAGTACTGTGACCTGGTCATTAGGTCAAGAGGAATCAACCCTAGGTTTTTGGAAACCCTAACTGAAGTTGCAGCTGCTATATATTCAACAGAGCTGCGGTTTTTGAAGCTATCCCTGCTGGTTGATTAGAAGATCAAGTTTGTAATCTGTATAGATTTGTTTATTGTACTCCAAGCAATTATCATTGTGATAAGTGTCTTGGAATAGGTTTCAATTGTAAGGGTTGTGTAGCACTCAAAGCTTTGAAGCAAGAGTGTTTGAATGTTACTTGACTAAAGCTGTGAAGCAGAGTCAAGTTAGTTGTGTACATCACTCAAAGCTGTGAAGCACGAGTGATTGTGTTACTTGATTAAAAAGCTGTGAAGCTTAATCAAGTGTGTGTTTTGAAGAGTGTCTTCAACAATTCTCAAGTCAAATTTGTTTATGTATCACTGCTGTGATTGAGGGGGAGTGAGTAGGAACTCAGGTTTAAGTTGTACTTAGATTAGAATTGCATTGGGTAGGTCTTAAGTGAAGGAGATAAACTGGTTGGTTTATTCCTGAATTAACATCTCTTATAGTGGATTCTCTCCCTGGCTTGGTAGCCCCCAGAGTAGGTGTTGTTGCACACTGAACTGGGTAAACAATTGACTGTGTTATTTACTGCTTTTGTATTTACTGTCATATAGTAAGTCAGATACGGTGTCATAACATTGGACGTGACATTGAGTATCTGTAGCCAGAATTTTCACTACATATTTTCGGAGGAAGTATGGATCCATCATTTCTCTTATGAAGCTTAAGATGAAGGAGGGTATTCTCTCGACCTTAGTCCAGTTCTATGATATGTTGTATCATTGCTTTACTTTCCTTGATTATCAGTTGATGCCTACACTAGAGGAGTATTCTTATCTGTTGGATTTACCTATTACCGATCGTGTTCCTTTTACTGGTTTGGAGGGTGAGCCAAAACCACACGAGATTGCTGCTTTGATCCATCTAGGGAAGTTTGAGGTTGAAGCCCATATGACTACTAAAGGAGGGATTAGAGGATTACTAGCTCAGTTCTTATTGGAGAAAGCTCGTTACTTTGCCAGGATGAAGAGTACAATCGCTTTTGAGTCCATCTTTGCTCTACTTGCTTACGAGTTGTTTTTATTTCTTAATATGGATAAGTTTGTTGACATTAATGCTATTAGGATCTTCATGATTGGAAACCCTGTTACTACATTGTTGGGTGATGCTTATTACTTTATTCATCTTCGGAATTCTTATCATGGGAGGATGATTGTCTGTTGCACACCTCTGTTGTACCAGTGGTTTATTTCTCATATGCCTCAGTCTGATGCTTTCTGGGATGTCAGGAAGGAACCCCATCGGGATCCTAAAATCATGGCACTTACTCACTCAAATATTGATTGGTATAATCGGGCTTACCATGACGTAGAGATTGTCGATAGTTGTGGTAGTTTCCAAATGTACCTCTTCTTGGTACAAAGGGAGGAATTAACTACAACCCTGTTCTTGCACGACGATAGCTTGGTTATCCGATAAGGGATAAACCAAATAGTATTCATTTGATTAGTTTCTTCATAAAGGAGGGAGAATACCATAAGGAAGATAGGGAGCAGATTGCGAAGGCCTGGCGTCACATTCATAGGAAGAGTAGGAAAGACCTGGGACCTAGGGGGTTGTTTCTTTGGAGCCTTATCTTCAGTGGGTCCAAACGAGAGCTATTCAGTTGAAGATGTCGTATTCCCGGGAAGCACCTATGTTTGACTTGTTTGCGAAGACCACTCCTCCCTTATTGGATGATGTGGAAGAGATACAACTTGCTTTGGTCAGGATGCAACAGGAAAAGGATGCTTGGAAGAATAAGTGCCAAACTTTAGAGATTTCCTATAGAGCATACTTGAAGGAGACAGACGACTTGATTGAGATTCTTGAGAGTTGGGATGTAAAGATGATGGAGAGGCAAGGGTATTTATTTTCTCTTAAGCCTCAGTCAGATGTTAGTTGCTCACTTCATGATTCAGGTGATTGGAAGGAGGTTGCCACCAGATATGCGGAAGAAAACCAGAAGTTGAAGGCTCAGATTGCCAGGCTTACAGGGAAGCACCAGCGTATAGAGTGATCTCCATCAGCTCTACTTCTTAGGGTTTTAGACTTTATTTTCATCTTGTACTTGGGATTATTGAAACTTGTAATCCATTTTGAAGTTATTATAATAAAAAAATTCAGTATTTCAAATGTGTTATTACTTTGATATTTGCAATGTGTCTATAAATATTTAAGTCCCTTGAAATATTAATAAAATAAATCATGTGTATTGCATATCATGAATCATATTGCACATATTTATTGCATTTATTATGCATATCTAGGTGTCTTACCAAGCTTCTTTAATTCGTTCAGCAAGTTGTCTCACCGCTATAATACTCGAGCTAATTTCAGAAGGACGATGGGCAACTTAGAACAAGAGAATCGCGAGTTGCGCGAGGAAGTTTCTTCTCTAAAGGCCGGAATGGCCAATCTCACTGCTCTGATGGAATCTCTAGTGGCTGCTCAGAATCAACCACCGAGTGTTCAACCTCAACAGACAAAGGTTACTACTGAAGCTCTGACTATTCATGTGTCTGCCATTCTAGCTGTTGTTCAGAGTCGTATGCCTCAAGGTTGTCCATGGGGAATGCCAGAGAAATTTGCGCCTGAAGGTTTCAATATTGGTCCTCAAGTTACTCAAGTTGTTCAGACTACTATTACTCATACACCTCCTGTGGTGCATGCTACTCCTGTTGCACCTCCTTCGGTGAATATGGTCCCATTTGCTAATGATGATATGTATTGTCCTTTTCCTCCACCAAGTGAAGGCTTGGGTCTCTATGATCGAATGGATGATTTTCAAGATCAATTTGACAAGATGCAGAGGGAGATGAAGGCCCTCAGGGGAAAGGAATTGTTCGGATAGAATATGAATGATTTATGCTTGGTCCCGAATGTCAAGATACCTGGGAAGTTTAATATCCTGGAATTCAAGAAGTACAAGGGAAACACTTGTCCTCGTGCTCATCTTGTTATGTATATAATAAGAATGTCTATCCACACTGATGATCAATGTCTATTGATTCACTTTTTTCAAGATAGTTTGGCTGGTGCTGCGATGAAGTGGTATATGAGTTTGGACAACGTCAATATCCATACTTTCAACGACTTGGGAGAAGCATTTGTCAGACAGTACAAATACAACATGGACATGGCGTCTGACCGTGATCAACTCAGAGCCATAGTCTAGAAGGACAGGGAATCATTCAAAGAATATGCACAGAGATGGCGTGAGTTAGCCACCCAAGTGATTCCTCCCATGGAAGAAAAGGAGATGACAAAGATTTTCCTGAAGACTCTGGGAGCTTTCTACTATGATAGGATGGTAGCGAGTGCACCAAGTGACTTTAATGAAATGGTGGGCATGGGTATCCGTTTAGAAGAGGCTGTAAGAGAGGGTCGTTTAACAAAAAGTGAAAGTTCCGGAAGTACGAAGAAGTCATCCTATGGGTTTTCCAAAAAGAAGGAAGGAGATACAAATGATGTTATTCAAGAAAGGAAGGTTAATCCTCCTAGACGAAATTGTCAGTGTCATCAATAAGTCACCTCGGTAACTCCAGTTGTTGGTGTAGCTCCAACCACCATTGCTTATCAGAGACCATCCCATCAGGGGAATCAAGGGTATAATCAGAGAAGGGAGGGTTATGACCCTATCCCTATGAGCTATACAGAATTACTCCTGATGTTAATTCAAAAGAAGTTGGTTCAGAACAAACCACCTCCCACTATACCATCACCATTGCCTTGGTATTACAAGACAGACCAAACATGTGCTTTTCATCAGGGAGCACCAGGGCACAATGTTGAGAACTTCTATCCTTTGAAAACTGAAGTACAAAAATTGGTGAGATCTGGTATCTTATCCTTCAAAGATGTTGGCCCTAATGTGAAAGATAATCCTTTTCCAAAGCATGGAGGAGAAAATGTTGTGAACATGGTGGCCGGTTGTCCATGCGACTTTCGGATTTTTGATATTAAATTGGTTAGAGGAGATTTGGTAAAAATGAATGCAGACCTCTGTGAATTTAGCTATTATACGCATGACTATGCCGGTTGTGCTATTTGCATTATGGATATACAGGGTTGTGACAAGATAAAGGTTGATTTTTAGGAGATGATGGATGGGGGCCTCATCCATATAATTAGGCCTAGGGAAGAGTATGAAGAGGAAGTAAACATGGTTTCTGGATGTCCTAGAGAGTTCATAATCTTTGATATGGAATATATGAATGAGGATCTTGTACAATTGCATGCTACTTTCTGCCACATGTCTAGTCAGGTAGAACATCAGTATGGATCTTGCCGAATTTGCTGTCGAGACTCCCGAGGATGTTCAATTGTAAGGAAAGGTATTCAGTTGTTATTGGATAATGGAACTATCAAGGTTACAGGCCAAAGGGATGATTACCATGAGGTTGACGAGATTGAGGTTTGTTCGGCTGAAGAAGAGTCAGATGATGAGTATGCCTCTGCGGATGAGTTCTTCTCCTTAGATGAAGATATGTTTTTTAGAGACGACTCTGTAATGACTGAATGTGTTGAAGATGGAGTAAATGTTATTGTGCCTTGTTTTGGTGCAACCACCCCTTTTGAAGTTGAATATCGTAGCAAGCCAGCTATTACTCCATTGGTGATTAGCTTACCGGGTCCTGTCCCCTACAAGTCAGACAAGGTTGTACCCTACAAATATAATGCTAATATTTTAGAGGATGGTGTGGAAGTTCCCATCCAGCCAATGCTTAATGTTTGAAATATTGTTGAGACTAGCAGAGTGACTCGCAGTGGTCGTGTATTTGCACCAGTTATTCGTGGAGATGTTAGTACTGGAAATAAAATCGTTAAAAATGTTGAACCCGAGAAGGAAGTGGGTGAATCTAGTGGAGCTACGCTAGAAAAGGAGGTAGATGATATTTTGAATATAATCAAGATGAGCGACTACAGAATTGTAGATCAGCTACTGCAGACTCCTTCAAAAATATCTATCTTGGCTTTATTGATGAACTCCTCTGCTCACAGAGAATCTTTGATGAGGGTATTGGACCAATCTTTCGTGGAATGTGATATGCCTATAGACCAATTCAGCAGTGTGGTAGGGAATATTACATCAAGTAATAACCTGAGTTTCTGCAATGATGAACTGCCCGATGAAGGAAGGAATCACAATTTGGCATCCACATCTCTATGAACTGCAAGAATGATTCATCATCCAATGTACTTATTGATAATGGATCCGCATTGAACGTTATGCCAAGGAGCACACTTATGAAGTTGAAATATCAAGGAACGCCCATGCGCCTAAGTGGAATTATTGTGAAAGAGTTTGATGGATTGAGGAAATCTGTTATTAGTGAAGTGGACTTGCCTATTCATATAGGCCCACATTTGTTTCAGATTACTTTCCAGGTCATGAATATTATACCCGCTTATAGTTGTTTGTTGGGACATCCGTGGATACATGAGGCAGGGGCTGTCACTTCGACTTTACACCAGAAGTTGAAGTTTGTGCGTGAAGGAAAAGTGGTAATTATAAATGGAGAACATGCATTATTGATATCTCATTTGTCCTCTTTCATCATTGTGAAGGCGGATGGAGATGTTGTTGGAACCCAGTTCTAAGATTTATCCATTGATAATATAAGAGGAAATGAGAATTATATGGCTTCGTTTAAGGATGCTCAGCAGGTTGTGCGTAATGGCCATAGTGAAGTATGGGGACAGATTATTGATCCACCTGTAAACAAGAATAGAGTTGGCTTAGGGTTCTCTATGAAGAATGATAAAGGTAAGAGCATGAAGCCGAAGTCTACTGCATGCAAGTATCAAGACATTTTTCGTAGCGGGGGTTATCTTCATCCAACTATTTCCGGGATTAATGCCATTATGGAAGATGAAGCAAAACCAGAAATGCCAAATTATGTGTGTTATACCCCAAAATTTGCCCTCTCACTTCTCAAGAATTTGCTCACAAGATCTCCCTTTACTGAAGACTGAATTAGGGTTTGATCAGCTCAAGACACCTCCTTAAGCACTGATGACCAAAATTACAGCTTGAGTTTGCACAAGGATTTTTGGACTTCCAATACCCCATATGATTTCCATGGGTCATTATGGACCCCCAAGATTACTCATGCCAAGTTTCAAGCCTTGAATCACACTTTTGCTCAGTCAATTGAGCAGTTGGCCTAAAAATTAGTTGTATTAGGGAAAAAGTCAACCATGGCCAATTTACAGTCAAACTTCATAATTTTTTATCCACATCAACATTTCAGACTCATAGGTATCATTTGATCAAGTTTGGACCGTAATTCCTCAAGAAATTTGATCAAATCTCTAAAAGGGCAAAATGGTTAAAATTAGGGTTTTGACTAGGAAAGGGCAATTTCTTATTTTTGACCTAGCAAATGATCAATTGGTTTAAGGAATGATCTCAAGAGTCCAATTGCATCATTTTACCTAATAACATGGTTCAAAACATTGCAAGTTAATTGGATTGACAAATGAATTTTGCAATCAACTTATCAAAAGTCAATTGTATACTGAAAAGTCAAACTTTGACTCTTTGGTCAAATTCAAGTGCCAAAGATCATAATTCATCAAAACATGTCAAAATATGAAACTTATTCATCAAGAAATAAAAAAGTCAAGATTTCATTTTGAAAAGTCAAAATTTCTAAACTTAGAAATTTTTCTAAGTGTTGGAAATTTCATGTTTTTTCATAACTTTTAGCAAAATTTTCACCATGATTCAAGATGATTCAAGAGAAACTTCTAACATGAAAGTTGTAGATCTCCATGATATCTACAAAATTTATTTACACAACTTATCCTAAATATGCTTGGATTTCATGTTATAAATTCATGAAGTCATGACATTTTCATTAAACACTTAGAGAAATTTTCAGCAGTTTGGGTTAGGTTTTTGTCCCAACTTCTTGGCCAATTTTCATCAAGTTCCAATTTGATTTAACAAAAGTGGTCAACATGAAAGTTGTAGAGGGTGTTTCAAGCTTTCCAAAACATCCAAGAGCATGAATTTATCATATTTGAGCTAGGAGATTCAGGAGCATGAAGTTGAGCATCCATTATTGAGTTGCAAGTCATTTTAGTGAAGAACACATAACAAAACTCTTATGATTTACTGCATAATATTATGTTGCAAGCCTCCTTGCTTGAAAATATAATCATAATTTAATGTTTAGACAAGAGCTTGAACTATTACCCAAGTGTTTAAACCATTGTCCAAAAGATCTTTCCATTTATGGCATAAAGGCACCATTGCTATTCTTGAAAGGCAAGCTTTTTGTACAAAGTTTGTCTTGAGCCCATACCTTGCTTGTTGCTGATTATACTCCACCATAAATCATGGGAAGTAGCTCCTCTATACCAGCAACTTTGGTACTTCACCTTGGGACTATGGAGTACTTGACATAGTTTGATCTTTGTAATCCAACCAAACCATAACATGTTGTCTTGCAAACCTAGTCAGCTCATATACACAAACCTCCTGCCTATAAATAGAATAAGAATTTTAAAGAAAAAGAGGTTAGAAAAAGGAGGAAAAAAATCCATAAGTTTTATTAGTAAACCCTCAAAATCTTATATTCACAAAAGCCATAACAGTCCACAAAACTTCCACTCTTGAGTTTTAAAGTCCAAACCTTTGAACCTCTCATACCTTGCAAATTATATCCAACCATCTAAACACTCCACATAAATTATATAGAAGTTGTTCAAACACAAGAAAAACTTTTGTAACATCACTATCATCACTTCCCAAGCTCAACAACAGCCCATACAACAGCTCAAACTCAAAGCACAAATTTCAGTTTCAAGGTAATTTTTCTTGATTTTGAACTCTTCATACAAGCATCATTAATGGTTCATTTGTGAAGATAAAATGTAGATATCATTGCTTTAAAGCTAACCATATGCTTGCTTTTCATTTTCACTAATCATGTGTTGAGAATTGACTTTTACATGTAGCAAAACAGTGATAAAAACAAAAAAACAGCAGTTATGCATCGACACGAAATGCTATGAGTCGACACATATTATGTCCAAAAAAGGTTATGAGCTGATGAAAACTATTATGCGTTGATATGAAATGTTGCATGCGTCGACACGAAATGCGAATGCGTCGACTCATACTGAGTTAATTTTCATTTTTCAGCAGCAAGGAAGTTTTCGTATCAATACGTAATGGCATGTGTCAATACATAAAATGTTTTCGTGTCAATACGTAATGGTATGCGTCAATACATAAACTGTTTTTGTATCAATACATAATGGCATATGTCAATACATAAAAAAATTTCAAAACAATTTTCTTATTTTATTTATTTATTTATTTATTTATTTTTGTACATTATTTATTCATTCAATATGGTTGTAATAGTAAACTAGGATTTATTTGCTTTCATCCCCCCATTTATAAATTTGTATCCCCATCCCCCAAATGATGTAATAGCGTAGGATTTTAATTTCCACAACTTATCGCTTTAATATAATTGTTAGTAATTAGGGTGTGTATGGCAAGATAAAATCAACAAGTAGAAAACCCTAATACAAGACAAAACAAGCATGAAACTTAATACACTTGCACACAAGCACCCCTAGGGTAAAATACACTTGGTTGCCTTATAAATGGCCATATTACACATGTGAGGTATCTTATCAAAAACAATCAAAATACAATATCATAGTCCCTAGATGACGCTACAAATGTTGCCTTACAAATGATCTTAGTCCCTCAAGAGAAATGCTAAGATACCTTGCAATATTGCTAATCATGGTTATACGATGACCCGCGCCCGTCCCGTTTACATCCAAAGATAGGATTGATTACCAAATCAATGGTAAGAAAACAATGTCAAAGGAAAAGAAAATGAACGAGAAAGACTTTTGAGTAGGTAGAACGCTCCAAATTACTTGCTCAATTTCAAACAAAACATCCTTGCTATTTTCTAAACCAACACTTACACTTTCAAAACATCTTACAAAACTTGAAATTTTTTTTTCAAAAGATCAACATCTTTGTATACATTCTTACAAACGAGAATCATTACAAAGTTTTCCTAAACAATGGCCTCTTTTCAAAATACTTTCAAAAACCACACAAAGCACAATTTCAAACAAAAGCAAGTGATCTAGCAAGTAAATAAGAGCCCATGGAAAACCATGGATAAAAAGGGTGCTAATACCTTCCCTTTTTATAATATACCCCCCGAACCCAAGAAACAATCTCAAAGGTCTTTCCTATGCTTTTTCACCTTTCTTTTTGGATAAAAGAAAAGTCGGTGGCGACTCTTGCTAACCGCAACATTTACGATCAAACGCAAAACCTTCAAGTCAGTTCTCCCACCGTATCACAGAACTGGCGACTCTGCTGGGGATAATTCTAAAAGTGGGGATACCTTAGGTGTAGATCACATTTATTTGCTTACATTGTTTGACTTGCATGCTTTACATTATGGTTCTTTGTTTGCGTTTGAATCCTCTACCCGGATTTGGGATACATTATAGGTAAGTAGCAATACGCTGTGGAAACTGTGCGGGGTATACCGACATGGTCTAAGCAATAGCTACGTTAGTGAGACATATTTATGGGTACCGGTAGCCTTTGAGTTCATAAAGGAGAATACGGGGCCGCTGAGTGATGTCATGAAGCACTAATGAACTTTTAAAACCGTTACTTGACCAACTTAGCCTTTAGGATGTAGTGAGATGACCGACTTTGGTGCAGTCCGAAGTTGGTAGATACTCGATACTACACTTATTGAGGTTTGATTTCTTGGGATATTTCGGTCGCCATTAAAGAGGTTTGAGCTGAAACAATGACCAAGGAAACAATCCAATGATATTGAGCTCCTTAGAACCCGGTTACTATTACTAGGACAGGTTTGAGCCAACTAAACTTCAAGAGGGTACTTACCTATAAAACTCCATGCAAGCCTAAACCTAGGGACTTGTTTGTTTTGTTTGTATATACATACTTGTACATAACATCATGAACATCATAACATCATACACATTCACTAACCATTTCAAGGATTTTGGGATTCATCTTTGTTCTTGTTTTATAGGATATGGATTCTATTCGCAGGAAAACTATTCAAGTCAACCTTGTAAGGATCCCTCCACAACTTAAGGAGCTAGCTTTAAGGATTCCTGAAAACTCTCCATTCACTGAGAGACATGGTCTCCTACTCAACTTGGTCACCTCCAACGCAGATGAGGACATGATGAATATGCTCTTTCAGTTATTTGATCCTTTACACCATTGCTTCACATTTCCCGACTATCAACTTATGCCTACTTTGGAAGAATTCTCCCAACTCTTGAGGATTCCCATTCTCAATCAACTACCTTTCAACGGTACGAAAAGAAACCCAAAGCCAGAAGAGAATGCTCAAGCTCTACACTTGCACTCATCTGATGTCACAACTCATTGGGAAACAAGGAGTGGTGTCAAAGGTTTCCTAGCAAAGTTCCTGTTTGAGAAAGCCCAAAATTGTTGGAATTCCGTGGACTTGCGAGCCTTTGAGGAAATTGTGGATCTCCTCATCTATGGGATGGTTTTGTTTTCAAATCCTGACCAACTCATAGATGTCAACACCGTCAAAATCTTGATATCCCGTAACCCAGTGCCTACATTGATAGGAGATATCCTAAACTCTTTTTACACTCGCACAATGAGGAAAAGAGGTTTCCTTATGTGTTGCACTCCTCTTTTGGCAAGATGGTTTATTTCGCATCTTCCCCAATCTGTATTGAAAAATGAGCAAGGTTCAAGGTGGTCATAAAGGTTGATGACGCTCAAACATTCGGACATTCATTGGTGCTCTCGATCCAAAGAGAATGCTATCATTGTCGACTGTTATGGAGAATTCCCTAATGTCCCTTTACTTGGCATTAGGGGAGGTATCACCTATAACCCATGTTTAGCCTTAAGACATTTCGGTTACGCCCGTAGGGATGGCCCGCACGAGATGTTGATTCAAGGTTTGGTATTTGACTACGACAACAACGATCAAGGTCTTCGCCAGAGATTTATCCGAGCTTGGAGGATGTTAAACAAGGTGGATAGCAAGACTCTAGGGCACAAGAATTCCATCCCTCTTGAGCCTTACCTCAAATGGGTACGAACTCGTGCTCAGAGTCTTATGATGCCTTATCCCTTCATTATCCCGGTAATCATTGAGCCTGTCATGGAAGGAGATGTTCCCTACACTATCCTACTTCATGAGGAGCAGACTCTCAATGCCTACATTGCACCAAAGAGGATGCATACTACCTTTCTATCTTAGAGTTTCTTGTATTTGTCTTGCCCAAGAAGGCATTGATGTACTCGAGCTTTAATTTATTAATATAACGTGTGTTTCCTTTTTGTCTAAAACAAATTTGAATCTTAAAGTCCTTGAAAACATTTACATATGCATTTATCATTCATCATAACATAAGCAGGTCTTTTGCAACAAGTCTCCTCATCTCTCTACTGTTTATTTCATTAAGATGGATCTCGAGAAAACAGTGAAGGACCTCCAAGCTCAGAATATACAGTTTCAGCAGTTACTCTTGACCCTAGCCAAAGGACAAGAAGAGTTGAAGACTTTGCTAGCTGAGGAGAAGAAAAAGAAGACAAAGAAGGTAACCGGAGTCCTAAACATGGGAAGAAGATTTCATGGGCAGACAAGAAGGACCTTAGACTTTGCAACTACATCTAGTGAAAGAGACAATCAAGATGGGAAAGGCAAGAAAACAGTTGTCCCGTCAGAATCAGAAGAGGAAGAGGAAGAAGAAGACTATTTTGAAGAACAATACCCTCTAGCTGATGACAAGTATAAACATCTCGAAGAGCGGTTGAGCGCAATGGAAATCCAAAAAGTGCCTGGCTTAGACTTTGAGGAATCGGGGTTAGTGTCGGGGATTGTCATTCCTCTGAAATTCAAAGCACCTGTGTTCGCCAAGTATGACGGCGTCTCATGCCCTAAAATGCATCTCCGGTCATATGTAAGGAAAATCCAGCCCCATACCGCTGAAAAAGACTTATGGGTACACTTCTTCCAAGACAGCCTGTCTGGAACTCAAATTGATTGGTTTTACCAGTTAGAAAGAGCCAATGTTCATAACTAGGAAGATCTTGCTGCAGCCTTCTACAAAAAATATCAATACAATGCTGATCTTGCGCCTACCCGTACTCAACTCTAGAGTATGGCCATGGTTTCCAATAAAGGTTTCAAGGACTATGCGTAAAAATGGAGAGTCTTGGCTAGAAGAGTTCAACCTCCCCTATCTGAAAGAGAATTAGTGGACACGTTTTTAGGTACCTTGTCTGGTCCTTTCTTCAATCACCTAATTGGAAGTTCATCGGTGGGCTTTACTGAACTAATATTGACCGGAGAAAGGATTTAAGCTGGTATAAAGAGTGGAAAGATTCAGAAAGATACATCTTCTTCTACAACCGTAAGGAAGCCTTTCATCTGAAAGAAGGAGGTGGTTGTTGTATATTTGCAAAGAAACCAAGATAGGGCCGAGCGCCGACCAATGGTGGGGGCTGTTATGATTCCTAAGCCTGCGTCTGATCAACAAAGAAATAATCAACCAAGGATGGAAAGCCCAGTCAGGAAGTTCACCAGAATTAACATGACTGTTGTACCCCAAAATTTGCCCTCCCATTTCCTCAACATTTTCCCATCACAAAACCCTTGGAGCTCAAGATCCAGTTAGGGTTTCCTCTGCTCAAGACTTCTCCTTGCACTGTTGACCCAAATTAGGGTTTGTGTTTGCACAAAGATGTTTTGACCTAAAAAGCCTAAGATGACTTTCATGCTTCATGTTGGACTCCCAAGTTTATCCATACAAAATTTCAAGTCTTGATTCCAAATTTTGCCCAGTCAATTGGACAGTTGACCTAGAAATCAACTGTATTGGGGAAAAAGTCAACTGTGGCCAATTGACAGTCAAATCTCATGAAAATTGACCCACATCAACATTATGAACTCACATGGACCATTTGATCAAGTTTGGATCACAATTCCACAAGAAATTTGATCAGATCATCAAAAGGGCAAAATGGTCATTTTTAGGGTTTTGACTGCACAAAGGCAATTTTTGACTGTTTGACCTAGCCAATGGCAAACCAAGCTCACATATGGACTCAAGGACCCCATGGAATTGTCTTGACATACTCAACAAAGTTCAAAAGATCCCAAATGCACAAAATTGACAGTTGAATTTCCCAGTCAATTGATCAATTTTGACTGTATACTGAAAAGTCAAACTTTGACTTTTTGGTCAAAATCAAGGGTCAAGATTCATTTTTCATCAAAACATGCCAAATCATGAAACTTGTTCACCAAGAAATCAAAAAATGCAAATTAGGGTTTGAAATGGAAATTTTTCATAACTTAGAATTTTTCTAAGTTATGGAAAACCCTATTTTTTTCCCAACTTTGCCCCACTTTCTCACCAAGATTCATTTGGATTCAAACAAAAGTCAAAAGATGAAAGTTGTAGCTTGTTGCATAATCTACAACTTTGATTCACAAAGTTTTCCCAAATGAGGCTTGTATCTCAAGTTACAATTTTTGGAATAAGGGTACTAAACCATTCTTAACTTAGTGAAATTTTAACCTATTTTGGCAAGGTTTTCTACCTAACTTCAAGGCCATTTTCCATACACTTCCACTTGGAATTTCACTTTGAATTTCAAAGATGGATTGTAGTACACATTCCAAGCTTTCCAAAATATCAAAGAAATTCTCAAACAACCTCATGGTTAGGGAGAATCGAATTTTGCAATATGGCAAAAACTCACTTTTGATTAGGCCAAGTTACATGTTCATAGCACTATGCATTTCAATCTCAGCTTGCACAACTTGATTACAGGCCTTTTATCTCAATTACACTCATAAATTTAATGCATATTCATTGTGCCAAGACCATGTTCTTTGTGTTCTAGCATTGCATAGTGGATTAATCCCAAAATAGATAAAGTACTTTATCCATTTTTGCAAAAGCAAGCTTTATGTCAAATTGAAAATCCAAGCAAGTACAGATACAATCTAATTGGCACAAGATTATGAGCATAACACACTGATCAAGGAGGATTTTTGCAGCATGATTAGGGGCCCTCTACATGCCTAGAACACAACTTGGTTTTTCTTGCTTAAGTGTTAAGAAACATCCCATATCACAACAGAACTTTCAGCTCAGCATTAGTAACCTTAAGCAAATATTGTAGACACATTCCAAACATCCTAACCAAGCTGAAGCACGACCCTAAGACCATCAACACCTCCCCATTGCCAGAATCACTCTCAAACTGCAAAAACAGAGCTACCTCTGCAGATTGAGTTCCAACTCTCAATCCTTTCAAGCATCCTTGCCCAAACCACTTCAGACACATTCCCTACCATCAATCAAAACTATCCAAAGCATTAGAAGCAACCTGTAACTCCTCTAATCCTTTTGGCCATTTCCACTTTTCTGATTTGCAGGTGAAGTGCTCCAGCACGATTCAAAAGGTTTCAAGACAAAGTAAAGCTTGGAATAGCATCCCTGGACATCAAGGAAGTTATACCAATCATCATCTTGCACTGAAAGCTTCTCCATTGCCAGATAGAACTTCAACTGAACAGGTAAGTTCATGGATTCGTATCTCTCTTATTAGGCATTGTTAGCTTTAGGTTTGTGAAGAGAATATGTCACATTCATAGCCCTGAACATGCCCATATAATTAGATTTCATTTATATTATGTGTGCTGCAGGAATTTTGAGTCTGAACATGGCAGAAAACTTAGGTCAGGATTTGGGAATGTCAAAATTCTCTCTCATTTCTGAGAGTTAGGATGAGTTTTTTATATATTTAGAATCGTGATTCAATGCTTAACATTTCTTATGTTGGAAGTTTGTGCAAAAGATCAAGGAATCAGGATGTTTGAACTTGGTCACAGGCGCGCGTTTTTGTGAACGTTTTTGGCTGGAGGTTGAAGAAGGGTTATCTGGGTTGGGCTTGCTTCTGAGTTACTTTTCACACTACATTTCTAATTTCACACCCCCTGAGCCCAATTTGTGTATTTTATTGATTTCTTGATTTTTCTTTTTTCATTTTGGTTTATTTATTTTTCCTAATGATATTAAAAACATAAAAAAACATTTTTACACCATTTTTCTATTTTTTAGGCATTTATTTGTTTATATGACATTTATACATAAATATATACATAAATATATATATATATATATATATATATATATATATATATATATATATATACATAAATATATACATAAATATATATATATATATATATATATATATATATATATATATATATATATATATATATAATATATATATATTATATATATATATATATATATATATATATATATATATATATATATACATATATATATATATATATATATATATATATATATATATATATATATATATATATATATATATATATATATATATATATATATATATATATATATATATATATATATATATATATATATATATATATATATATATATATATATATATATATATATATATATATATATATATATATATATATATATATATATATAATATATATATATATATATATATATAATATATATATATATATATATACTATTATTTAGAAAACTAAAAAAATAGTGCAAATATACTTTATTTCTGATTTTTGTTTCATTTTTCTTTTGAAAATATTTTATACAAAATATACTTTTTTTATATAAATATTAAATATTATTATTTTTATGTATATAGTACTTATTTAATAAACAATATATATATATATATATATATATATATATATATATATATATATATATATATATATATATATATATATATATATATATATATAATATATATATATATATATATATATATATATATATATATATATATATATATATATATATATATATATATATATATATATATATATATATATATATATATATATATATATATTAATATATTTAGGGTTAAAAATGAAAAATACATACACTTTTTATTTTTTTATTAATATTTAATATAAAAATACTTTTTGTAAATATATTTCATTTTATTTTATTTTTGTACATAATAAACAAATACTTGTATTAAATTAAATAATATATATGTTACTTAATGAAAATTAGGGTTTTACCCTAAATATGAAAATATTCCAAAAATAATCTTTTTTTTTATTTTTATTTATTTGACATAAATAAATACCTTTTTTTCATATGCATAAAAACCTTTTTTCATTTTTGCATCTTTATTGTATTTTCTATTTAATTTATGCAATCAATTATTTGTAAATATTCCAAAAATGATGTAATAGCTAGGTTTAATTTCTTTGTCTAAATATCCCCCCATTTGAACATTTGTACCCCCCTTCCCATATTGTGTTGTAATAGTGTAGGAATTTTACTTTTCGCACTTTAAACGCTTCCTAAATATACCATGCTAGAATTAGGGTTTGTATGCAAATAAAAAGAACAAAATAGCTTGACCTAATTTCAAGATAATCAAAGCATGAAAAATGGACAACACATATCACACTTGCACCCCCTAGGGTATTCCACTTGTTGCCTTTCAAAATTGGGCCATATTGCATGTTAGGTCTCTTTGGGCAAAACAAACACAAGTCAAATGATCATAGTCCCTCGATGACGCTTTCAAAATGTTGCCTAAACAAATGATCAAGTCCCTTAAGAAAAATTGCCCAAAGATACTTGGCACCATTGCAATTATGGTCTAAACGATGACCCGCGCACGTCCCTTTCACATCCTAACATGAGATTGTCCACCAAATACAATGGTGGAACAAACTTGTTAAAAGGGTTAAAACATAGCAATAAACTTTGAGAAATTTAGGAGTAGATAACCTCTTAGTTACTTGAATCAAACTTGCAAAGACAAAACACTTGCCTATTTTCTAAAACCACACCTCACAACACTTTTAAAACAACTTTCAAAAAAACAAAATGAAAACCTTTTCAAAAGACATACATCTTTGTATACATCCCCACACGGATCATTACAAAGGTTGCCACCACATTGGCTTCTTTTCAAAACATTTTTAAACCCACACACACGAGCACCATTTCAAACAATTGAAAACCAAGGCAAGTTAATCTAAGCAAGTAACTAAGAGCCCATGGATAACCATGGATAGAAAGGGTGCTAATACCTTCCCTTTCTATAATCTACTCCCCGAACCCAAGAAAACATCTCAAAGGTTTTTGCTGTGCTTTTTAACCTTTCCTTAGGATAAAATAAAAAGTCGGTGGCGACTCTTGCTTAACCGAAACATTTGCGAAAACAAACGCAAAACCATAGTCAGTTCTCCCACCGTATCACAGAACTGGCGACTCTGCTGGGGAAAATTTTTAAAAGTGGAGTAACCTTAGGGCTTAGATCACCCTCTTGCATGGCTAATTGTTTGAATTGATTGCTTTATATCTTGGCTCTATTGTTTGGGTTTGCAATCCTCCACCCGGATTTTGGGAAACATTCATAGATAGCAATACATTGTGGAAACTGTGCGGGGTATACCGACACGGTTGAAGTAATAGCTATATTAGTGCGACATATTTGTGAGTACCGGTGACCCTTGAGTTTAATCAAGGAGAGTACGGGGCCGCTGAGTGATGTCACTAAGCACTAATGACCTAGAACCTTACTTGACCATCTTGGCCTTTTATTAGGAGTAGTGAGATGACCGACTTTGGTGCAGTCCGAAGTTGGTAGATACTCGATACTACACTCGTTGAGGGTTGTTTTCTTGGAATATTTTGGTCGCTAGTTAAATGGCTAAACCAAAACAATGAACAATGAAAACAATCCCGTGATATTGAGCTCCTTAGAACCCGGTTACTATTTATAGGACAGGTTTTTAAGCCAACTACACTCAAGAGGGTACTTACCTATGAAACCCCATGCAAGCCTGAAACTAGGGTTTGGTGTGATTTGCTTGTACATATGTTTTGTGCATACATCATAAACATCATAAAACATCATATGCATTCACTAACCATTTCAAGGGTTTTGGATCTTCATCTTTGTTCTTGTTTTGTAGGACATGGAAATTCCTCGCAGAAACACCATTCAAGTCAACCTTGTGAGAGTCTCTCCTCAACTGAAAGAGCTCACCTCAAGAATTCCGGAAAACTCATCCTTCAGTGAAAGACATGGTAGACTGCTCAGCTTAGTCAACACCAACATTGAAGAAGACATGATGAAAGTGCTATTCCAGTTCTTTGACCCTCTTCACCATTGTTTCACTTTCCCTGATTACCAGTTGGTACCCACTTTGGAGGAGTTTTCTCAACTCCTAAGAATCCCTATCCTTAATCAACTACCCTTCAACGGTACGGAAAAGGAACCAAAGCCGGAAGATGTTGCTCGAGCATTACATCTACAACCATCCGACATCAAGGGGCATTGGGAAACCAGAAGTGGCGTCAAGGGATTCTTAGCAAAATTCTTGTTTGAGAAGGCACAAGAATGTTGGAACTCATTGGACTTACAAGCCTTTGAAGAGATTGTGGCACTCCTTATCTATGGGTTGGTCTTGTTCCCAAATCCTGATCAATTGGTAGATGTCAACACCGTCAAAATCTTCTTGTCCAGAAATCCAATACCAACATTGCTTGGGGACATCCTTCACTCATTTTACACACGAACAATGAGAAAGAGGGGTGTTCTCATGTGCTGTACTCCTCTCCTTGCAAGGTGGTTTATTTCGCACCTTCCACAATCTGTCCTGAAGAATGACCAAGGCTCAAGGTGGTCCCAACGGTTGATGACTCTTACTCACTCTGATGTACATTGGTGTTCTCGGTCCAGAGAAAATGTCATCATCGTCGATCGTTACGGAGAATTTCCTAATGTTCCTTTACTTGGAATTAGAGGAGGTATCACCTACAACCCTTGCCTAGCTTTGAGACAATTTAGATATGCACAGAGGGATGGCCCTCATGACATGTTGATTCCTGACCTAGTTTTTGACTTCGACAACGATGCGCAAGGACTTCGCCAAAGATTCATCAGAGCTTGGGGAAAACTCAACAAGGTTGATAGCAAGACTTTGGGACACAAGAACTCCATCCCTCTTGAGCCTTATCTCAAGTTGGTACGAGCCCGAGCCCAAAGTCTGATGATGCCTTATCCTCATGTTCTCCCTGTGATTAAATAGCCCGTCAAGGAAGGAGAGGTTCCCTACACCATCCTACATCCAGACATGCCTACATCGTGGGAGGAAATGCAGAAAAGTTGGATTCAGCTCAAGGAAGAACGGAATACTTTTGAAGCTAGCTTCTACGCCAGTGAGAAGAAGGTTCTAGAGCTTACCCGCCGACTCCATGAGCAAGAGGCCCTCAACACCTACATCGCACCAAAAAGGATGCGCAATGTCTTTTTGCCTTAAGAAGTTTATTTTGTAATATTTGGCCCATGGGGCATTTATGTACTGACAAATTTCTTCTTATTAATATGACGTGCGTTCTTCTTTGTCTGAAACAATTTTGAATGTCCTAAATCCTTGAATGCATTGCATACATAAGCATACCATTCATCATGTGCATAAGCAGGTCTCATTCCAGGTTTCCTTATCTGTCTGCTGCTTATTTCAGTAGGATGGATCTCGAGCAAACAGTCAAAGACCTGCAAGCTCAGAATGCACAGTTCCAGCAACTTCTGATGACCTTGGCTAAGGGTCAGGAGGATATCAAGACTCAATTGGGGAACAAAGACCCAGTGAGAAAGAAGAAAAAGAGACTCGGGGTGGCTACTTTAGGGAGAAGATTTGACGGAGAAGCTCGGAGGGTGCTTGAATTTCCTCCTATTTCTGATGAAGGAACCAGCAAAGGAGGTGGAGCTGCGGTACCTTCCGAGTCTGATGCGGAAGAAGAAGAGGTCGAAGAGGATGAAGATTATACTGATCAACAATACCCTCTAGCTGATGATAAATACAAAGGGCTAGAAGACAGGTTGGCCGCCATGGAGCTACAAAGAGTACCGGGTTTGGATTTTGAAGACTTGGGTTTGGTTGCCGGGATTGTGATTCCCCCAAAATTCAAAGTGCCAGTGTTTGTAAGGTATGATGGGCTGTCATGTCCAAAAATGCATCTTAGGTCCTACGTGAGAAAGATCCAGCCCTATACGGCAGATAAAAACCTTTGGATTCATTTCTTTCAAGACAACCTTTCTGGAGCTCAATTGGAGTGGTTTTATCAGCTAGAGGGAACCAGCGTTCGAAATTGGGAAGATTTAGCCACCGCTTTTTACAAACAATACCAGTATAATTCTGACCTTGCTCCTACTCGTACCCAACTTCAGGGTATGTCGTTAGGAACAGGCGAAGGATTCAAAGAATACGCACAAAAATGGAGGGATTTGGCTGGCAGGGTGCAGCCTCCTTTAACCGACGGTGAGCTTGTTAATATGTTTCTAGGGACCCTATATGGGCCATTTTTCAATCATCTGATTGGTAACTCTTCCGCGGGGTTTACCGATTTGATCTTAACGGGCGAAAGAATAGAAGCTGGCATCAAGTCAGGAAAGATTCAGAAGGGTGTTGCTGCAAGTACTGAGAAGAGGCCTTTTAAGAAAGAGGCAAGTGCCGTCTATGGTCCTAGAAGACAAGTCAAGCCAGAAAGTCGCCAAGCCGTCAATGCTCTGGTCATTTCAAAACCTGTTGCTGCTCCTCAGCAGTACAATCAACAAAGAGGTGAAAGGCCCAAGAGGCAGTATACTCGGCTGAGTATGACCTTATCACAAATTTTACCCCAACTGTTATCAACAAACTTGGTGACCACCAAAGAAGCTCCTAAGGTCGTTAATACTGTATTTCCTAAGTATAACCCGAATGCCCGTTGTGCTTATCATTCTGATAGCCCCGGGCATACTACTGATGATTGTTGGGCCTTGAGAAATAAAGTGCAAGATCTTGACGCGAAGGAAATTCAGTTTGAAGCGCCTGAGAGGCCGAATGTTGTAACCGCTCCTATGCCCCAGCATAGAGTAAATGCCATTGAGGAAGATTTGTATGTTGTTTCGGTGAATGATGTTGCTACCCCCTCTTTTGACTGTTAAGAGGAACTTACTACTAGCCGGTTTATTTCCGGGTTGTAGTAAGGGTTGCCTCCTGTGTGCTGTTATCCCTACCGGTTGTCCACTGCTGAAATCAGGAATCCAAAGCCTGATGGATAGCAAGGAAATTCTGTTCAAGAAAACTGCTGTTCCGTTTGTTTCCGTTGAAGAAATATCTGTTGTCACAATTTACAATCCTGCCAAGGCTCCCATGAAGAAACCAGTCCAAATTATGTCTGTTGCACCCATTACTATTACTGTTCCGGGGCCTCTCCCCTATGAGTCTGATAAAGCGGTCCCATGGCATTATGGGGCCGATGTGTATGTGCTTGGGGTGAAGCAGGAGTTCAACACCAATACCAGTATCAGTAACATCACTGGTCCCGCCAAGATTACCCGCAGTGGCAGGCTCTTCTCACCTGACATTGCACCGCCAGTTATCCAAAAACCTCTTACCATCACACCCGCAAGTGTGCATGTTCCAATTCAAGTTCCTGTGTCTACTACTGCCGCCGAATCCTCTGATACTCGGGGCAAAGAAGTTGTTACCGATTTGCCTGCCAGGACGGAGGCACCAAAAAAGACTGTTGTGGAAGCCTCCCAACAAGAAATGGAGGAAATTCTTAAAATCATCAAAAGGAGTGACTTTAACGTTGTTGAACAGTTGGGGCATACTCCCTCCAAAATCTCTATGCTATCATTGCTGCTATGCTCAGAGGCCCATGCAAAAGCCCTGATTTCATTTCTGAAAACGGCCCATGTACCGCAAGAGACCTCCGCGGATCAATTCACTGACTGTGTGGCTAATTTGACGGCTGACAATGGCTTGGGGTTCTCGGATGCTGACCTTACCGCCAAAGGGAAGAATCACAATGATGCCCTGCACGTCTCTATAGAGTGTAGGGGCACTACTCTCGCACACGTGTTGGTGGATACCGGTTCTTCCCTGAATGTTTTGCCCAAGAAGGCATTGGATCGCTTGGATTGTGAGGGTTTGGAGCTGAAACCTAGTAACATCATTGTTAGAGCCTTCGACGGTTCTAAGAGGATGGTGCACGGTGAGGTAGACATTCCTATTCGTGTGGGTTCCCAAGTTTTCAACTCAACGTTCTATGTAATGGATATTCGTCCATCTTACTCCTGCTTGTTGGGTCGGCCCTGGATTCACAAAGCTGGGGCAGTAACCTCCACTCTACACCAAAAGCTCAAATACCCTGTCAAAGGGAAGATTGTTACTGTGCAGGGTGAGGAGGAATACATGGTTAGTCACTTGAATTCATTCCGGTATATCGAGATGGACGGGGAGTTTATTGAAACCCCCTTTCAGCATTTTGAGGAGGTACCTCCAACATTGGCATCGGCTGAGGCAGTGGGTGAAGAAGACTTTCCGTTGAAGATGGCGTCCTTGAAGGATGCCCGGGCTGTAATCGAGAAAGGCAATTGTGCAAACTGGGGTCAGCTTCCTGACTTCACTCAAAAGAATGACAAGTTTAGGCTGGGCTTTACCGCAGAGGCTCAGAGGGATGTGCGCAAGGAAAAGATCAGAAAGACTCCGGTGTTTATCTCCAACCCAAGGGTGAATGCTATCGAGGAGGATGTAGAGGAAGTAGAGTTTGACAGTTGGATCTACCCGACTACCAGCAACGGACCAAGCAACTGGACGGCAAAGGATTTTACACCTATCACATTTGTCACCCAGTAATTAATTCTTTTGATTTTCAATTTGTAACAAACAATGTGTTAAAACTTTTATTGGCTCGGTGTCCTATCCGGGGCATCGTAGCTCCATTTGTGAGGGCTTTTTGTATGACATTTCCATATATCATCAATCAAAACATTGGACGTTTGTTGCATTTCAAATCTTGTGCTCTTTTTCTTTCTGTGTTATATATTGCAAAACAGCTATATTTACACACACTCACTTATACAGGTTTCAATCCACTCTGGATCTCACTGGTAACAGCTCTGCTACCGCCAGTTATGACTTCGAGAATCCGATCAACTTGGCCGAAGACGAAGGTGAAGATGATTGTGAAGTGCCTGGCGAACTCGCAAGACTGCTGCTCCAGGAAGAGAGGGCTATTCAACCGCATGAAGAGCCGGTGGAAACAGTTAACCTGGGTACGGAGACAGATAGGAAAGAGGTCAAGATTTGGGCTAATCTAGAGCTCAGCGTGAAGCAACGATTGATCCAGATGCTACATGATTACGTGGAAATATTTGCTTGGTCCTATGAAGACATGCCTGGTTTGGATGCCGACATTGTAGTTCACCACCTGCCAACCAAGGAAGACTGCCCTCCGGTAAAGCAAAAGGTCTGCCGTATGCGCCCAGAGATGTCCGAAAAGATCAAGGCTGAGGTTATGAAGCAATTTGATGTCGGGTTTCTAGCGGTAACTTCTTATCCTCAATGGGTTGCCAACATGGTGCCAGTGCCGAAGAAGGACGGTAAAGTCAGAATGTGTGTCGACTACAGGGATTTGAACAGGGCCAGCCCCAAGGGTGATTTTCCTCTACCTCATATTGACGTTCTTGTTGACAATACTGCTCAACACAAGGTGTTCTCCTTCATGGACGGTTTTTCAGGGTATAATCAGATCAAGATGGCCCCGGAAGATATGGAAAAGACTACCTTTGTGACTCAGTGGGGCACCTTCTGCTACAAGGTCATGCCATTCGGGTTGAAAAATGTTGGGGCAACCTATCAACGTGCCATGGTTGCTTTATTTCATGATATGATCCATCATGAGATTGAAGTATACGTTGATGACATGATTACAAGGTCTCAAACTGAGGAGGAGCACCTTGATCATCTGAGGAAGTTGTTTGACCGACTGAAGTTATACAAGCTGAGGTTGAATCCCAACAAATGCACCTTTGGGGTGAGGTCCGGAAAATTGCTAGGTTTCATTGTAAGTGATAAAGGTATTCAGGTGGACCCTTCCAAGGTAAAAGCCATACAAGAGATGCCGACTCCAAAGACAGAGAAAGAAGTCAGAGGCTTCCTGGGACGACTGAATTACATTGCCCGTTTCATCTCACATCTAACTGCTACTTGTGAGCCAATCTTCAAATTGCTGAAGAAAGATCAAGTAGTACGCTGGAACGATGAATGTCAGGCTGCCTTTGAAAAGATAAAGGAATATCTCCAAGAGCCACCCATTCTTATGCCACCAGTGGAAGGAAGACCTCTGATACTATATTTGACAGTACTTGACAATTCAATGGGGTGTGTGTTGGGACAGCATGACGAGTCCGGCCGAAAAGAGCACACTATTTATTACTTGAGCAAAAAGTTTACCGACTGTGAGTCTCGTTACTCACTGCTTGAGAAAACTTGTTGCGCTCTAGTATGGGCTGCTCGCCGGCTGAGACAATATATGCTGACTCACACTACTCTATTGATTTCAAAGATGGATCCCATCAAGTACATATTTGAAAAGCCTGCTCTGTCTGGGAGAATAGCAAGATGACAAATGATCTTAACAGAATATGATATCCAATATACAACTCAGAAAGCAATTAAAGGAAGTGTACTGGCAGATCATTTGGCACACCAACCTGTGGACGATTACCAATCATTGAACTTTGATTTTCCGGACGAAGACATCATGGTGGTAACTGACTGTGAAATGCCTGGACCGGATGAAGGGACCTGAGGAAGGATCCCGATGGTCTATGCATTTTGACGGAGCCTCCAATGATTTGGGTAACAGCGTCGGCGCTGTAATCATATCTCCCAAAGGAACTCATACTCCACTCACCGGCCGATTGTGTTTCAACTGCACCAACAACATGGCAGAATATGAGGCATGTATCATGGGTCTACAAGCTGCAATCGACTTAAGGATCAAATTTCTGAGTGTCTTCGGAGATTCCACTCTCGTGATCAATCAGATCAAAGGCTAGTGGGATACGAAACACCCAAATCTTATTCCTTACAAGGAGTATGTGTTGACTTTGCTTCCCCACTTTGAAGAGATAACTTTTGAGCACTTCCCAAGAGAGGAGAATCATCTAGCGGACGCACTAGCTACGATGTCTTCAATATTCAAAGTTAAATGGTACAATGAGGCTCCCCGAATCGTTATCTGGAAGTTGGATGAACCGGCATACTGCTGCGATCTTGAGGCCGGAAAGGTGACTGAAAAACCCTGGTATCATGAGGTGAAGAGGTACTTGGAAGTTCAGGAATACCCTGAAGGTGCATCTGTCAATGACAAGAAGTTCATGAGGAGGTTTGCGGCAAAATTCTTCCTCAGCAACGGCATCCTCTACAAATGGAATCATGATTCAACTCTACTACATTGTGTGGATAAGGCTGAAGCAGAGAAAATCATGATAGAACTGCATGAAGGTACATTCGGAACACATTCCAGTGGACACACCATGGCAAAGAAAATCCTTAGGGCAGGATATTTCTGGTCCACCATGGAAGCCGATTGTTACCAACACTCTCGAACTTGTCACAAATGCCAGATCTATGCTGACAAGGTGCATATTCCTCCAGTTCCTCTGAACATCCTGACGGCACCTTGGCCTTTTGCAATGTGGGGCATTGATATGATCGGTGAGATCCAACCGACGGAATCCAATGGGCATCGCTTCATCTTGGTAGCGATCGATTACTTCACAAAGTGGGTTGAGGCAGTTTCCTATGCAACGGTAACCAAGAGCGTCGTGGCACGTTTTATCCGACATAATCTGATCTGTCGGTACGGCGTCCCGGAAAGAATCATTACGGACAATGGTACCAATCTCAACAACAAGATGATCACTGAGCTCTGCGAACAATTCAAGATACAGCACCACAATTCTTCTCCCTACCGGCCGAAGATGAATGGGGCTGTAGAGGCAGCCAATAAGAATATCAAGAAAATTGTGCAGAAGATGACAGTGACCTATAAAGATTGGCACGAGATGTTACCGTTCGCCCTTCATGGGTACCGTACCTCAGCGAAGGACGTCAACCGGGGCAACTCCTTTCTCCTTGGTCTATGGCATGGAGGCAGTCCTGCCAATTGAAGTCCAGATACCCTCTCTCCGGATAATGAAGGATGCAGACTTGAATAAAGATGACTGGATACAGACTCGACTTGATCAATTAAACCTGATTGACGAAAAGAGGCTCACCGCTATCTGCCATGGTCAGACATATCAAAAACGGATGATCAGGGCATTTAACAAGAAAGTCAGACCACAAGAGTATCAAGTTGGGGACCTGGTAATCAAACGCATCATCCTTCCTCAAAGTGATCCTCGGGGCAAATGGACCCCTACTTACGAAGGGCCATTTATGGTTAAACATGTGTTCTCAGGAGGAGCCATGATCCTAACCACCATGGATGGTGACGACCTTCCTCACCCCGCCAATGCAGACATAGTGAAAAGATACTACGCATGAATAAAAGACCCGCTAGGTTGACATACCTAGGCAAAAATAAGGGCTTCCCAGCGAACCAAAAGGGTTCGGGCAAAAATAAGGGATGAAATGAAAAATATGTACACCCGGCAAGTCGAAAACCTGAAAAGGCGGCTTGGGCAAAAAATGGGTATCCCGGTGGACTGAAAACCCGAAAGGGCGGTCCAGGCAAAAGTTAGGGATAAAGCGTAACACTATATCTCATTGGATCACTTCGCATCCGGAATTCGGCATCAACTATCTGGCTCAGATTTCGGCATCGACCAATCAGCTTCATCTTCAACTAGGCAGCAAAGCGATGAGACGCTTGGAGACATAAAGGCGATAGCAGAGTTGGAACCCAGTGGGATTGTTCATATAGCTTTTTTGTTTTCTTTTCAAAATTGTAAATTCTGTGTTATTCGGCGGCGTCCTCTTACTAGGATGTCAGCCTCTTGTACAAAAACGCCTATTCACAGGCAAAGTTCAAATCAATACAAATTCACTTGTCCATACAAATTGCCATTGTTTTTCCTTTTTCTGTTTTGTCTTGCGAAGAACGTCCAATGTTCATTTTTGATATATGCATTTGATATTAAAATTGCTGATTCATAAATATTTGCATATGAAACAAAAGATTAATTACAGGTGTCATCAGAAACAGGGGCAATGTAAGGTTGTCTGATGCAGTCTGGTTGCTTTGTCCGCCAAGGTACCAAGGTAGATTCGACTGAAGAATGTGACCAAATCATCTCAACGCCCCGTAGAATAAGACAAGATTCAGCAATGCTTTCCCCAAGCGGAGTTGACTCCCCGTCAATCCTGAAAAGGCACAACTTTCCCCGGCAGGTCTTAAAGCTTATCCCCAGTAGATTCTGGAAGCTTGTTCCCTGCAGAATACGAACGTCTCTCCTGAGCTTTATTCAGATTTATTCCTCACAAGGGCTTATAACTGGGTTATCCTCAGCTAATTGCCACGGAAGATCGCCATCAACAAAGTTCTTTCAATCCCCAGCGGAGTTTACCTTTGGTATCCCCAGCGGAGTTTATCATCATTATCCCCAGCGGAATCCATCATTGAAGTCCTCAGCAGGCCTCTCATCAAAAACTTCAGCAAAGTATCTCTTCCACAGAGCAATTCCCCGGCCGATCGTCAAGGATTTATTTTCCTAAGACGAAAATACATTCATAAACATTTCACGTTTTCATACATCCTGCTTACATACATGATAAAGTGCATACAACACTATCTCATGTTAAAACATCATGCATATCATACATCATGACATTGCATACAACTTATGTTTTGCCTTTTCAGGGAAAAAGACAATCCCAAAGACAACTACCTTCAACTGTCACAATTCCAGATTCGATACCTGTATCTAGCTAGGGCATATCTGAGAGTGATCATTTCCAGACTCGATTCCTGTATCTAGCCAAGGCACGTCTGAAGAGTTCAAAGATTCGATTCCTGTATCTAGCCAGGGCACGTCTGAAGAGTTCAAAGATTCAATTCCTGTATCCAGCCAGGGCACATCTATCAACTACAACATTTCCAGATTCGATTCCTGTATCCATCCAGGGCATATCTGTTGACCACATTTCCAGACTCGATTCCTGTATCTAGCCAGGGCACGTCTGAAGAGTTCGAAGATTCGATTCCTGTATCCAGCCAGGGCATATCTATTGACGACTATTTCCAGATTCGACTCCTGTATCCAGCCAGGGCACATCTGTGAGCAACCGATTGTAGATTCGATACCTGTATCCAGCCAGGGCATATCTGCATAAGGAGATTGAAGATCAAACACCTGTAACAAGCCAGGAAAACATCTTCCTTTCTCAAATACACAAAGTTCTCGCTAAGGAATCTCTTGTGCGATCAACACTTCCAAATGGCATCTATAAGCCCATTCCCGACAAGGTTCTGTCACATCTCCAGATGGCATCTATAAGCCCATCTCCCTATCCACCACCTATCCAAATGGCATCTATAAGCCCATTCCCGACATCACATTGTTGATACTCCAACATGCGAGTGCAAATTTCCGGGCACTCTAGTGCCCAATCTCCTTTTACCCTCGAGTCACGAAAGGCAAACTTGCCAATCTAACTCTTCAGGTTCAAGAAGATTGAACAGGGGCAACTGTTGTACCCCAAAATTTTCCCTCCCATTTCCTCAACATTTTCCCATCACAAAACCCTTGGAGCTCAAGATCCAGTTAGGGTTTCCTCTGCTCAAGACTTCTCCTTGCACTGTTGACCCAAATTAGGGTTTGGTTTGCACAAAGATGTTTTGACCTAAAAAGCCTAAGATGACTTTCATGCTTCATGTTGGACTCCCAAGTTTATCCATACAAAATTTCAAGTCTTGATTCCAAATTTTGCCCAGTCAATTGGACAGTTGACCTAGAAATCAACTGTATTGGGGAAAAGTCAACTGTGGCCAATTGACAGTCAAATCTCATGAAAATTGACCCACATCAACATTATGAACTCACATGGACCATTTGATCAAGTTTGGATCACAATTCCACAAGAAATTTGATCAGATCATCAAAAGGGCAAAATGGTCATTTTTAGGGTTTTGACTGCACAAAGGCAATTTTTGACTGTTTGACCTAGCCAATGGCAAACCAAGCTCACATATGGACTCAAGGACCCCATGGAATTGTCTTGACATACTCAACAAAGTTCAAAATATCCCAAATGCACAAAATTGACAGTTGAATTTCCCAGTCAATTGATCAATTTTGACTGTATACTGAAAAGTCAAACTTTGACTTTTTGGTCAAAATCAAGGGTCAAGATTCATTTTTCATCAAAACATGCCAAATCATGAAACTTGTTCACCAAGAAATCAAAAAATGCAAATTAGGGTTTGAAATGGAAATTTTTCATAACTTCAAATTTTTCTAAGTTATGAAAACCCTAATTTTTTCCCAACTTTGCCCCACTTTCTCACCAAGATTCATTTGGATTCAAACAAAAGTCAAAACATGAAAGTTGTAGCTTGTTGCATAATCTAAAACTTTGATTCACAAATTTTTCCCAAATTAGGCTTGTATCTCAAGTTACAATTTTTGGAATAAGGGTACTAAACCATTCTTAACTTAGTGAAATTTTAACCTATTTTGGCAAGGTTTTCTACCTAACTTCAAGGCCATTTTCCATACACTTCCACTTGGAATTTCACTTTCCATTTCAAAGATGGATTGTAGTACACATTCCAAGCTTTCCAAAATATCCAAGAACTTCTCAAACAACCTCATGGTTAGGGAGAATCGAATTTTGCAATATGGCAAAAACTCACTTTTGATTAGGCCAAGTTACATGTTCATAGCACTATGCATTTCAATCTCAGCTTGCACAACTTGATTACAGGCCTTTTATCTCAATTACACTCATAAATTTAATGCATATTCATTGTGCCAAGACCATGTTCTTTGTGTTCTAGCATTGCATAGTGGATTAATCCCAAAATAGATAAAGTACTTTATCCATTTTTGCAAAAGCAAGCTTTATGTCAAATTGAAAATCCAAGCAAGTACAGATACAATCTAATTGGCACAAGATTATGAGCATAACACACTGATCAAGGAGGAGTTTTGCAGCATGATTAGGGGCCCTCTACATGCCTAGAACACAACTTGGTTTTTCTTGCTTAAGTGTTAAGAAACATCCCATATCACAACAGAACTTTCAGCTCAGCATTAGTAACCTTAAGCAAATATTGTAGACACATTCCAAACATCCTAACCAAGCTGAAGCACGACCCTAAGACCATCAACACCTCCCCATTGCCAGAATCACTCTCAAACTGCAAAAACAGAGCTACCTCTACAGATTGAGTTCCAACTCTCAATCCTTTCAAGCATCCTTGCCCAAACCACTTCAGACACATTCCCTACCATCAATCCAAACTATCCAAAGCATTAGAAGCAACCTGTAACTCCTCTAATCCTTTTGGCCATTTCCACCTTTCTGATTTGCAGGTGAAGTGCTCCAGCACGATTCAAAAGGTTTCAAGACAAAGTAAAGCTTGGAATAGCATCCCTGGACATCAAGGAAGTTATACCAATCATCATCTTGCACTGAAAGCTTCTCCATTGCCAGATAGAACTTCAACTGAACAGGTAAGTTCATGGATTCGTATCTCTCTTATTAGGCATTGTTAGCTTTAGGTTTGTGAAGAGAATATGTCACATTCATAGCCCTGAACATGCCCATATAATTAGATTTCATTTATATTATGTGTGCTGCAAGAATTTTGAGTCTGAACATGGCAGAAAACTTAGGTCAGGATTTGGGAATGTCAAAATTCTCTCTCATTTCTGAGAGTTAGGATGAGTTTTTTATATATTTAGAATCGTGATTCAATGCTTAACATTTCTTATGTTGGAAGTTTGTGCAAAAGATCAAGGAATCAGGATGTTTGAACTTGGTCACAGGCGCGCGTTTTTGTGAACGTTTTTGGCTGGAGGTTGAAGAAGGGTTATCTGGGTTGGGCTTGCTTCTGAGTTACTTTTCACACCACATTTCTAATTTCACACCCCCCTGAGCCCAATTTGTGTATTTTATTGATTTCTTGATTTTTCTTTTTTCATTTTGGTTTATTTATTTTTCCTAATGATATTAAAAACATAAAAAAACATTTTTACACCATTTTTCTATTTTTTAGGCATTTATTTGTTTATATGGACATTTATACATAAATATATATATATATATATATATATATATATATATATATATATATATATATATATATATAATATATATATATATAAATATATATATATATATATATATATATATATATATATATATATATATATATATATATATATATATATAATATATATATATATATATATATATATATATATATATATATATATATATATATATATATATATATATATACTATTATTTAGAAAACTAAAAAAATAGTGAAAATATACTTTATTTCTGATTTTTGTTTCATTTTTCTTTTGAAAATATTTTATACAAAATATACTTTTTTTATATAAATATTAAATATTATTATTTTTATGTATATAGTAGTTATTTAATAAACAATAAATGTTTCGGTTTAGCAAGAGTCGCCACCGACTTTTTATTTTATCCTAAGGAAAGGTCAAAAAGCACAGGAAAGACCTTTGAGATGTTTTCTTGGGTACGGGGAGTAGATTATGAAAAGGGAAGGTGCAAGCACCCTTTTCATCCATGGTTATCCATGGGCTCTTAGTTACTTGTTTAGATCACTTGCTTTTTCTTTTCAATTGTTTGAAATGGTGCTTTGTGTGTGGTTTTGAAAGATGTTTTGAAAAGAGTCTATCATTGTGGCAACCTTTGTAATGATTCTTGTTTGAATGTATACAAAGGTGTTTTGTCTTTTGGAAAAGATTTCAATGTTTGAAAGTTTGTTTTGGGAAATGTTTTTAAATTGTGTTGTGAAGTGTGTTTGAAAATAGAAAGGATGTTTTGCAAGCTTTTGATCAAGTAACTAAGAGCTATCTACCCTAATTTACTCAAAGATCTTTCCTAATGTTTTTAACCCTTTTGACAGTGTTGTTTTACCATTGCATTTGGTAAACAACCTTGTACTAGGATATTAAAAGGGACAGGCGCGGGTCATCATACAAACCATGATAGCAATTGTGTTAGGTACTTTTGGCAAATTTTTGAGGGACTTGATCATTTTTGTTTAGGCAACTAAGATAGCGTCATCGATGGACTATGATCTTTTGTTTTGTTTTTGTTTTGTCAAAGTACCCAA
>CATIWC010003859.1:0-51754 GCA_948472305.1 Vicia faba | reverse complement strand
AGTATATTTATTCACCATATTCATATTATATTATGGTATAATACATGTAAACAATTTCAGTATTTTCTAATTCTCCATCACCAAATCTTAGGTTACTTCATCACTAAGAAACTAAGTTAAAAGACTATTACTTAATGACACATATTCCATATACATTTGAAATAATTCAAATTATCTAATGAGTCTCGATAGTATATTTATCCACCATATTCATATTGTATTATGGTATAATAGAGGTAAACAGTTTCAGTATTTTCTAATTCTCCATCACCAAATCTTAGGTTACTTCATCACTAAGAAACTAAGTTAAAAGACTATTACTTAATGACACATATTCCATATACATTTGAAATAATTCAAATTATCTAATGAGTATCGATAGTATATTTATTCACCATATTCATATTGTATTATGGTATAATACATGTCAACAGTTTCAGTATTTTCTAATTCTCCATCACCAAATCTTAGGTTACTTCATCAATAAGAAACTAAGTTAAAAGACTATTACTTAATGACACATATTCCATATACATTTGAAATAATTCAAATTATCTAATGAGTCTCGATAGTATATTTACCCACCATATTCATATTGTATTATGGTATAATAGATGTAAACAATTTCAGTATTTTCCTTCTTCTCCATCACCAAATTTTAGGTTACTTCTTCACTAAGAAACTAAGTTAAAAGACTATTACTTAATGACACATATTCCATATACATTTGAAATAATTCAAATTATCTAATGAGTCTCGATAGTATATTTATTCACCATATTCATATTATATTATGGTATAATACATGTAAACAATTTCAGTATTTTCTAATTCTCCATCACCAAATCTTAGGTTACTTCATCACTAAGAAACTAAGTTAAAAGACTATTACTTAATGACACATATTCCATATACATTTGAAATAATTCAAATTATCTAATGAGTCTCGATAGTATATTTATCCACCATATTCATATTGTATTATGGTATAATAGAGGTAAACAGTTTCAGTATTTTCTAATTCTCCATCACCAAATCTTAGGTTACTTCATCACTAAGAAACTAAGTTAAAAGACTATTACTTAATGACACATATTCCGTATACATTTGAAATAATTCAAATTATCTAATGAGTATCGATAGTATATTTATTCACCATATTCATATTGTATTATGGTATAATACATGTCAACAGTTTCAGTATTTTCTAATTCTCCATCACCAAATTTTAGGTTACTTCTTCACTAAGAAACAAAGTTAAAATACTATTACTTAATGACACATATTCCATATACATTTGAAAAATTCAAATTCTGTAATGAGTCTCGATAGTATATTTATCCACCATATTCATATTGTATTTTGGTATAATAGATGTAAACAATTTCAGTATTTTCCTTCTTTTCCATCACCAAATCTTAGGTTACTTCATCACTAAGAAACTAAGTTAAAAGACTATTAATTAATGACACATATTCCATATATATTTGAAATAATTCAAATTATCTAATGAGTCTCGATAGTATATTTATTCACCATATTCATATTATATTATGGTATAATACATGTAACCAGTTTCAATATTTTCTAATTCTCCATCAACAATCTTAGGTTACTTCATCACTAAGAAACTAAGTTAAAAGACTATTACTTAATGACACATATTCCATATACATTTGAAATAATTCAAATTATCTAATGAGTCTCGATAGTATATTTATCCACCATATTCATATTGTATTATGGTATAATACATGTAAACAGTTTAAGTATTTTCTAATTCTCCATCACCAAATCTTAGGTTACTTCATCACTAAGAAACTAAGTTAAAAGACTATTACTTAATGGAACATATTCCATATACATTTGAAATAATTCAAATTATCTAATGAGTCTCGATAGTATATTTACCCACCATATTCATATTGTATTATGGTATAATAGATGTAAACAATTTCAGTATTTTCCTTCTTCTCCATCACCAAATTTTAGGTTACTTCTTCACTAAGAAACTAAGTTAAAAGACTATTACTTAATGACACATATTCCATATAAATTTTAAATAATTCAAATTATCTAATGAGTCTCGATAGTATATTTATCCACCATATTCATATTGTATTATGGCATAATAGATGTAAACAGTTTCAGTATTTCCTTCTTCTCCATGACCAAATTTTAGGTTACTTCTTCACTAAGAAACTAAGTTAAAGACTATTACTTAATGACACATATTCCATATACATTTGAAATAATTCAAATTATCTAATGAGTTTCGATAGTATATTTATTGACCATATTCATATTGTATTTTGGTATAATAGATGTAAACAATTTCAGTATTTTCCTTCTTTTCCATCACCAAATCTTAGGTTACTTCATCACTAAGAAACTAAGTTAAAAGATATTACTTAATGACACATATTCCATATACATTTGAAATAATTCAAATTATCTAATGATTCTCGATAGTATATTTACCCACCATATTCATATTGTATTATGGTATAATAGATGTAAACAATTTCAGTATTTTCCTTCTTCTTCATCACCAAATTTTAGGTTACTTCTTCACTAAGAAACTAAGTTAAAAGACTATTACTTAATGACACATATTCCATATACATTTGAAATAATTCAAATTATCTAATGAGTTTCGATAGTATATTTATCCAACATATTCATATTGTATTATGTCATAATAGATGTAAACAGTTTCAGTATTTTATAATTCTCCATCACCAAATCATAGGTTACTTCATCACTAAGAAACTAAGTTAAAAGACTATTACTTAATGACACATATTCCATATACATTTGAAATAATTCAAATTATCTAATGAGTATCGATAGTATATTTATTCACCATATTCATATTTTATTATGGTATAATACATGTCAACAGTTTCAGTATTTTCTAATTCTCCATCACCAAATCTTAGGTTACTTCATCACTAAGAAACTAAGTTAAAAGACTATTACTTAATGACACATATTCCATATACATTTGAAATAATTCAAATTATCTAATGAGTCTCGATAGTATATTTATCCACCATATTCATATTGTATTATTGTATAATAGATGTAAACAATTTCAGTATTTTCCTTCTTCTCCATCACCAAATTTTAGGTTACTTCTTCACTAAGAAACTAAGTTAAAAGACTATTACTTAATGACACATATTCCATATACATTTGAAATAATTCAAATTATCTAATGAGTCTCGATAGTATATTTATCCACCATATTCATATTGTATTATGGTATAATAGAGGTAAACAGTTTCAGTATTTTCTAATTCTCCATCACCAAATCTTAGGTTACTTCATCACTAAGAAACTAAGTTAAAAGACTATTACTTAATGACACATATTCCATATACATTTGAAATAATTCAAATTATCTAATGAGTCTCGATAGTATATTTATCCACCATATTCATATTGTATTATGGTATAATAGATGTAAACAATTTCAGTATTTTCCTTCTTCTCCATCACCAAATTTTAGGTTACTTCTTCACTAAGAAACTAAGTTAAAAGACTATTACTTAATGACACATATTCCATATACATTTGAAATAATTCAAATTATCTAATGAGTCTCGATAGTATATTTATTGACCATATTCATATTGTATTTTGGTATAATAGATGTAAACAATTTCAGTATTTTCCTTCTTTTCCATCACCAAATCTTAGGTTACTTCATCACTAAGAAACTAAGTTAAAAGACTATTACTTAATGACACATATTCCATATACATTTGAAATAATTCAAATTATCTAATGAGTCTCGGTAGTATATTTACCCACCATATTCATATTGTATTATGGTATAATAGATGTAAACAATTTCAGTATTTTCCTCCTTCTCCATCACAAAATTTTAGGTTACTTCTTCACTAAGAAACTAAGTTAAAAGACTATTACTTAATGACACATATTCCATATACATTTGAAATAATTCAAATTATCTAATGATTCTCGATAGTATATTTATTCACCATATTCATATTGTATTATGGTATAATAGATGTAAACAATTTCAGTATTTTCTAATTCTCCATCACGAAATCTTAGGTTACTTCATCACTAAGAAACTAAGTTAAAAGACTATTACTTAATGACACATATTCCATATACATTTGACATAATTAAAATTATCTAATGAGTCTCGATAGTATATTTATCCACCATATTCATATTGTATTATGGTATAATAGATGTAAACAATTTCAGTATTTTCCTTCTTCTCCATCACCAAAATTTAGGTTACTTATTCACTAAGAAACTAAGTTAAAAGACTATTACTTAATGACACATATTCCATATACATTTGAAATAATTCAAATTATCTAATGAGTCTCGATAGAATATTTATTGACCATATTCATATTGTATTTTGGTATAATAGATGTAAACAATTTCAGTATTTTCCTTCTTTTCCATCACCAAATCTTAGGTTACTTCATCACTAAGAAACTAACTTAAAAGACTATTACTTAATGACACATATTCCATATACATATGAAATAATTCAAATTATCTAATGAGTCTCGATAGTATATTTATCCACCATATTCATATTGTATTATGGTATAATAGAGGTAAACAGTTTCAGTATTTTCTAATTCTCCATCACCAAATCTTAGGATACTTCATCACTAAGAAACTAAGTTAAAAGACTATTACTTAATGACTCATATTTCATATACATTTGAAATAATTCAAATTGTCTAATGAGTCTCGATAGTATATTTATTGACCATATTCACATTGTATTATGGTATAATAGATGTAAACAATTTCAGTAATTTCCTTCTTCTCCATCACCAAATTTTAGGTTACTTCTTCACTAAGAAACTAGGTTAAAAGACTATTACTTAATGACACATATTCCATATACATTTGAAATAATTCAAATTATCTAATGAGTCTCGATAGTATATTTATCCACCATATTCATATTGTATTTTGGTATAATAGATGTAAACAATTTCAGTATTTTCCTTCTTTTCCATCACCAAATCTTAGGTTACTTCATCACTAAGAAACTAAGTTAAAATACTATAACTTAATGACACATATTCCATATACATTTGAAATGATTCAAATTATCTAATGAGTCTCGATAGTATATTTATTTACCATATTGATATTGTATTATGGTATAATAGATGTAAACAGTTTTAGTATTTTCTAATTCTCCATCACCAAATCTTAGGTTACTTCATCACTAAGAAACTAAGTTAAAAGACTATTACTTAATGACACATATTCCATATACATTTGAAATAATTCAAATTATCTAATGAGTCTCGATAGTATATTTATCCACCATATTCATATTGTATTATGGTATAATAGATGTAAACAATTTCGGTATTTTCCTTCTTCTCCATCACCAAATTTTAGGTTACTTCTTCAATAAGAAACTAAGTTAAAAGACTATTACTTAATGACACATATTCCATATACATTTGAAATAATTCAAATTATCTAATGAGTCTCGATAGTATATTTATTGACCATATTCATATTGTATTTTGGTATAATAGATGTAAACAATTTCAGTATTTTCCTTCTTTTCCATCACCAAATCTTAGGTTACTTCATCACTAAGAAACTAAGTTAAAAGACTATTACTTAATGACACATATTCCTTATACATTTGAAATAATTCAAATTATCTAATGAGTCTCGATAGTATATTTACCCACCATATTCATATTGTATTATGGTATAATAGATGTAAACAATTTCAGTATTTTCCTTCTTCTCCATCACCAAATTTTAGGTTACTTCTTCACTAAGAAACTAAGTTAAAAAACTATTACTTAATGACACATATTCCATATACATATGAAATAATTCAAATTATCTAATGAGTCTCGATAGTATATTTATCCACCATATTCATATTGTATTATGGTATAATAGAGGTAAACAGTTTCAGTATTTTCTAATTCTCCATCACCAAATCTTAGGATACTTCATCACTAAGAAACAAAGTTAAAAGACTATTACTTAATGACTCATATTTCATATACATTTGAAATAATTCAAATTGTCTAATGAGTCTCGATAGTATATTTATTGACCATATTCACATTGTATTATGGTATAATAGATGTAAACAATTTCAGTAATTTCCTTCTTCTCCATCACCAAATTTTAGGTTACTTCTTCACAAAGAAACTAATGTAAAAGACTATTACTTAATGACACATATTCCATATACATTTGAAATAATTCCAATTATCTAATGAGTCTCGATAGTATATTTATTGACCATATTCATATTGTATTTTGGTATAATAGATGTAAACAATTTCAGTATTTTCCTTCTTTTCCATCACCAAATCTTAGGTTACTTCATCACTAAGAAACTAAGTTAAAATACTATAACTTAATGACACATATTCCATATACATTTGAAATAATTCAAATTATCTAATGAGTCTCGATAGTATATTTATTTACCATATTCATATTGTATTATGGTATAATAGATGTAAACAGTTTTAGTATTTTCTAATTCTCCATCACCAAATCTTAGGTTACTTCATCACTAAGAAACTAACTTAAAAGACTATTACTTAATGACACATATTCCATATACATTTGAAATAATTCAAATTATCTAATGAGTCTCGATAGTATATTTATCCACCATATTCATATTGTATTTTGGTATAATAGATGTAAACAATTTCAATATTTTCCTTCTTTTCCATCACCAAATCTTAGGTTACTTCTTCACTAAGAAACTAAGTTAAAAGACTATTACTTAATGACACATATTCCATATACATTTGAAATAATTCAAATTATCTAATGAGTCTCGATAGTATATTTATTGACCATATTCATATTGTATTTTGGTATAATAGATGTAAACAATTTCAATATTTTCCTTCTTTTCCATCACCAAATCTTAGGTTACTTCATCACTAAGAAACTAAGTTAAAAGACTATTACTTAATGACACATATTCCTTATACATTTGAAATAATTCAAATTATCTAATGAGTCTCGATATTATATTTACCCACCATATTCATATTGTATTATGGTATAATAGATGTAAACAATTTCAGTATTTTCCTTCTTCTCCATCACCAAATTTTAGGTTACTTCTTCACTAAGAAACTAAGTTAAAAGACTATTACTTAATGACACATATTCCATATAAATTTGCAACAATTCAAATTATCTAATGAGTCTCGATAGTATATTTATCCACCATATTCATATTGTATTATGGCATAATAGATGTAAACAGTTTCAGTATTTCCTTCTTCTCCATCACCAAATTTTAGGTTACTTCATCACTAAGAAACTAACTTAAAAGACTATTACTTAATGACACATATTCCATATACATTTGAAATAATTCAAATTATCTAATGAGTCTCGATAGTATATTTATCCACCATATTCATATTCTATTTTGGTATAATAGATGTAAACAATTTCAGTATTTTCCTTCTTCTCCATCACCAAATTTTAGGTTACTTCTTCACTAAGAAACTAAGTTAAAAGACTATTACTTAATGACACATATTCCATATACATTTGAAATAATTCAAATTATCTAATGAGTCTCGATAGTATATTTATCCACCATATTCATATTATATTATGGTATAATAGATGTAAACAATTTCAGTATTTTCCTTCTTCTCCATCACCAAATTTTAGGTTACTTCTTCACTAAGAAACTAAGTTAAAAGACTATTACTTAATGACACATATTCCATATACATTTGAAATAATTCAAATTATCTAATGAGTCTTGATAGTATATTTATTGACCATATTCATATTGTATTTTGGTATAATAGATGTAAACAATTTCAGTATTTTCCTTCTTTTCCATCACCAAATCTGAGGTGACTTCATCACTAAGAAACTAACTTAAAAGGCTATTACTTAATGACACATATTCCATATACATTTGAAATAATTCAAATTATCTAATGAGTCTCGATAGTATATTTATCCACCATATTCATATTGTATTATGGTATAATAGAGGTAAACAGTTTCAGTATTTTCTAATTCTCCATCACCAAATCTTAGGTTACTTCATCACTAAGAAACTAAGTTAAAAGACTATTACTTAATGACACATACTCCATATACATTTGAAATAATTCAAATTATCTAATGAGTCTCAATAGTATATTTATCCACCATATTCATATTGTATTATGGTATAATAGATGTAAACAATTTCAGTATTTTCCTTCTTCTCCATCACCCAATTTTAGGTTACTTCTTCACTAAGAAACTAAGTTAAAAGACTATTACTTAATGACACATATTCCATATACATTTGAAATAATTCAAATTATCTAATGAGTCTCGATAGTATATTTATCCACCATATTCATATTGTATTTTGGTATAATAGATGTAAACAATTTTAGTATTTTCCTTCTTTTCCATCACCAAATCTTAGGTTACTTCATCACTAAGAAACTAAGTTAAAAGACTATTACTTAATGAAACATATTCCTTATACATTTGAAATAATTCAAATTATCTAATGAGTCTCGATAGTATATTTACCCACCATATTCATATTGTATTATGGTATAATAGATGTAAACAATTTCAGTATTTTCCTTCTTCTCCATCACCAAATTTTAGGTTACTTCTTCACTAAGAAACTAAGTTAAAAGACTATTACTTAATGACACATATTCCATATACATTTGAAATAATTCAAATTATCTAATGATTCTCGATAGTATATTTATTCACCATATTCATATTGTATTATGGTATAATAGATGTAAACAATTTCAGTATTTTCTAATTCTCCATAACGAAATCTTAGGTTACTTCATCACTAAGAAACTAAGTTAAAAGACTATTACTTAATGACACATATTCCATATACATTTGACATAATTCAAATTATCTAATGAGTCTCGATAGTACATTTATCCACCATATTCATATTGTATTATGGTATAATAGATGTAAACAATTTCAGTATTTTCCTTCTTGTCCATCACCAAAATTTAGGTTACTTATTCACTAAGAAACTAAGTTAAAAGACTATTACTTAATGACACATATTCCATATACATTTGAAATAATTCAAATTATCTAATGAGTCTCGATAGTATATTTATTGACCATATTCATATTGTATTTTGGTATAATAGATGTAAACAATTTCAGTATTTTCCTTCTTTTCCATCACCAAATCTTAGGTTACTTCATCACTAAGAAACTAAGTTAAAAGACTATTACTTAATGACACATATTCCATATACATTTGAAATAATTCAAATTATCTAATGAGTCTAGATAGTATTTTATTCACCATATTCATATTGTATTATGGTATAATACATGTAAACAGTTTCAGTATTTTCTAACTCTCCATCACCAAATCTTAGGTTACTTCATCACTAAGAAACTAAGTTAAAAGACTATTACTTAATGACACATATTCCATATACATATGAAATAATTCAAATTATCTAATGAGTCTCGATAGTATATTTATCCACCATATTCATATTGTATTATGGTATAATAGAGGTAAACAGTTTCAGTATTTTCTAATTCTCCATCACCAAATCTTAGGATACTTCATCACTAAGAAACTAAGTTAAAAGACTATTACTTAATGACTCATATTTCATATACATTTGAAATAATTCAAATTGTCTAATGAGTCTCGATAGTATATTTATTGACCATATTCAAATTGTATTATGGTATAATAGATGTAAACAATTTCAGTAATTTCCTTCTTCTCCATCACCAAATTTTAGGTTACTTCTTCACTAAGAAACTAAGTTAAAAGACTATTACTTAATGACACATATTCCATATACATTTGAAATAATTCAAATTATCTAATGAGTCTGGATAGTATATTTATTGACCATATTCATATTGTATTTTGGTATAATAGATGTAAACAATTTCAGTATTTTCCTTCTTTTCCATCACCAAATCTTAGGTTACTTCATCACTAAGAAACTAAGTTAAAATACTATAACTTAATGACACATATTCCATATACATTTGAAATAATTCAAATTATCTAATGAGTCTCGATAGTATATTTATTTACCATATTCATATTGTATTATGGTATAATAGATGTAAACAGTTTTAGTATTTTCTAATTCTCCATCACCAAATCTTAGGTTACTTCATCACTAAGAAACTAAGTTAAAAGACTATTAATTAATGACACATATTCCATATACATTTGAAATAATTCAAATTATCTAATGAGTCTCGATAGTATATTTATCCACCATATTCATATTGTATTATGGTATAATAGATGTAAACAGTTTCGGTATTTTCCTTCTTCTCCATCACCAAATTTTAGGTTACTTCTTCACTAAGAAACTAAGTTAAAAGACTATTACTTAATGACACATATTCCATATACATTTCAAATAATTCAAATTATCTAATGAGTCTCGATAGTATATTTATTGACCATATTCATATTGTATTTTGGTATAATAGATGTAAACAATTTCAGTATTTTCCTTCTTTTCCATCACCAAATCTTAGGTTACTTCATCACTAAGAAACTAAGTTAAAAGACTATTACTTAATGACACATATTCCTTATACATTTGAAATAATTCAAATTATCTAATGAGTCTCGATAGTATATTTACCCACCATATTCATATTGTATTATGGTATAATAGATGTAAACAATTTCAGTATTTTCCTTCTTCTCCATCACCAAATTTTAGGTTACTTCTTCACTAAGAAACTAAGTTAAAAGACTATTACTTAATGACACATATTCCATATAAATTTGAAACAATTCAAATTATCTAATGAGTCTCGATAGTATATTTATCCACCATATTCATATTGTATTATGGCACAATAGATGTAAATAGTTTCAGTATTTCCTTCTTCTCCATCACCAAATTTTAGGTTACTTCATCACTAAGAAACTAACTTAAAAGACTATTACTTAATGACACATATTCCATATACATTTGAAATAATTCAAATTATCTAATGAGTCTCGATAGTATATTTATCCACCATATTCATATTGTATTTTGGTATAATAGATGTAAACAATTTCAGTATTTTCCTTCTTCTCCATCACCAAATTTTAGGTTACTTCTTCACTAAGAAACTAAGTTAAAAGACTATTACTTAATGACACATATTCCATATACATTTGAAATAATTCAAATTATCTAATGAGTCTCGATAGTATATTTATCCACCATATTCATATTATATTATGGTATAATAGATGTAAACAATTTCAGTATTTTCCTTCTTCTCCATCACCAAATTTTAGGTTACTTCTTCACTAAGAAACTAAGTTAAAAGACTATTACTTAATGACACATATTCCATATACATTTGAAATAATTCAAATTATCTAATGAGTCTTGATAGTATACTTATTGACCATATTCATATTGTATTTTGGTATAATAGATGTAAACAATTTCAGTATTTTCCTTCTTTTCCATCACCAAATCTGAGGTTACTTCATCACTAAGAAACTAACTTAAAAGACTATTACTTAATGACACTTATTCCATATACATTTGAAATAATTCAAATTATCTAATGAGTCTCGATAGTATATTTATCCACCATATTCATATTGTATTATGGTATAATAGATGTAAACAATTTCAGTATTTTCCTTCTTCTCCATCACCAAATTTTAAGTTACTTCTTCACTAAGAAACTAAGTTAAAAGACTATTACTTAATGACACATATTCCATATACATTTGAAATAATTCAAATTATCTAATGAGTCTCGATAGTATATTTATCCACCATATTCATATTGTATTTTGGTATAATAGATGTAAACAATTTCAGTATTTTCCTTCTTTTCCATCACAAAATCTTAGGTTACTTCATCACTAAGAAACTAAGTTAAAAGACTATTACTTAATGACACATATTCCATATACATTTGAAATAATTCAAATTATCTAATGAGTCTCGATAGTATATTTATTCACCATATTCATATTATATTATGGTATAATACATGTAACCAGTTTCAGTATTTTCTAATTCTCCATCACCAAATCTTAGGTTACTTCATCACTAAGAAACTAACTTAAAAGACTATTACTTAATGACACATATTCCATATACATTTGAAATAATTCAAATTATCTAATGAGTCTCGATAGAATATTTATCCACCATATTCATATTGTATTATGGTATAATAGAGGTAAACAGTTTCAGTATTTTCTAATTCTCCATCACCAAATCTTAGGTTACTTCATCACTAAGAAACTAAGTTAAAAGACTATTACTTAATGACACATATTCCATATACATTTGAAATAATTCAAATTATCTAATGAGTCTCGATAGTATATTTATCCACCATATTCATATTATATTATGGTATAATAGAGGTAAACAGTTGCAGTATTTTCTAATTCTCCATCACCAAATCTTAGGATACTTCATCACTAAGAAACTAAGTTAAAAGACTATTACTTAATTACTCATATTTCATATACATTTGAAATAATTCAAATTATCTAATGAGTATCGATAGTATATTTATTCACCATATTCATATTGTATTATGGTATAATACATGTCAACAGTTTCAGTATTTTCTAATTCTCCATCACCAAATCTAAGGTTACTTCATCACTAAGAAACTAAGTTAAAAGACTATTACTTAATGACACATATTCCATATACATTTGAAATAATTCAAATTATCTAATGAGTCTCGATAGTATATTTATCCACCATATTCATATTGTATTATGGTATAATAGATGTAAACAATTTCAGTATTTTCCTTCTTCTCCATCACCAAATTTTAGGTTACTTCTTCACTAAGAAACTAAGTTAAAAGACTATTACTTAATGACACATATTCCATATACATTTGAAATAATTCAAATTACCAAATGAGTCTCGATAGTATATTTATTGAGCATGTTCATATTGTATTTTGGTATAATAGATGTAAACAATTTCAGTATTTTCCTTCTTTTCCATCACCAAATCTTAGGTTACTTCATCACTAAGAAACTAAGTTAAAAGACTATTACTTAATGACACATATTCCATATACATTTGAAATAATTCAAATTATCTAATAAGGCACGATAGTATATTTATCCACCATATTCATATTGTATTATGGTATAATAGATGTAAACAGTTTCAGTATTTTCTAATTCTCCATCACCAAATCTTAGGTTACTTCATCACTAAGAAACTAAGTTAAAAGACTATTACTTAATGACACATATTCCATATACATTTGAAATGATTCAAATTATCTAATGATCCTCGATAGTATATTTATCCACCATATTCATATTGTATTATGGTATAATAGATGTAAACAATTTCAGTATTTTCCTTCTTCTCCATCACCAAATTTTATGTTACTTCTTCACTAAGAAACTAAGTTAAAAGACTATTACTTAATGACACATATTCCATATACATTTGACATAATTCAAATTATGTAATGAGTCTTGATAGTATATTTATTGACCATATTCATATTGTATTTTGGTATAATAGATGTAAACAATTTCAGTATTTTCCTTCTTTTCCATCAACAAATCTTAGGTTACTTCATCACTAAGAAACTAAGTTAAAAGACTATTACTTAATGACACATATTCCATATACATTTGAAATAATTCAAATTATCTAATGAGTCTCGATAGTATATTTATTCACCATATTCATATTGTATTATGGTATAATACATGTAAACAGTTTCAGTATTTTCTAATTCTCCATCACCAAATCTTAGGTTACTTCATCACTAAGAAACTAAGTTAAAAGACTATTACTTAATGACACATATTCCATATACATTTGAAATAATTCAAATTATCTAATTAGTCTCGATAGTATATTTATTGACCATATTCATATTGTATTTTGGTATAATAGATGTAAACAATTTCAGTATTTTCCTTCTTTTCCATCACCAAATCTTAGGTTACTTCATCACTAAGAAACTAAGTTAAAAGACTATTACTTAATGACACATATTCCATATACATTTGAAATAATTCAAATTATCTAATGAGTCTCGATAGTATATTTATTCACCATATTCATATTGTATTATGGTATAATACATGTAAACAGTTTCAGTATTTTCTAACTCTCCATCACCAAATCTTAGGTTACTTCATCACTAAGAAACTAAGTTAAAAGACTATTACTTAATGACACATATTCCATATACATTTCGAATAATTCAAATTATCTAATGAGTCTCGATAGTATATTTATTGAGCATATTCATATTGTATTTTGGTATAATAGATGTAAACAATTTCAGTATTTTCCTTCTTTTCCATCACCAAATCTTAGGTTACTTCATCACTAAGAAACTAAGTTAAAAGACTATTACTTAATAACACATATTCCATATACATTTGAAATAATTCAAATTATCTAATAAGTCTCGATAGTATATTTATCCACCATATTCATATTATATTATGGTATAATAGATGTAAACAGTTTCAGTATTTTCCTTCTTTTCCATCACCAAATCTTAGGTTACTTCATCACTAAGAAACTAAGTTAAAAGACTATTACTTAATGACACATATTCCATATACATTTGAAATGATTCAAATTATCTAATGATCCTCGATAGTATATTTATCCACCATATTCATATTGTATTATGGTATAATAGATGTAAACAATTTCAGTATTTTCCTTCTTCTCCATCACCAAATTTTATGTTACTTCTTCACTAAGAAACTAAGTTAAAAGACTATTACTTAATGACACACATTCCATATACATTTGACATAATTCAAATTATCTAATGAGTCTCGATAGTATATTTATTGACCATATTGATATTGTATTTTGGTATAATAGATGTAAACAATTTCAGTATTTTCCTTCTTTTCCATCAACAAATCTTAGGTTACTTCATCACTAAGAAACTAAGTTAAAAGACTATTACTTAATGACACATATTCCATATACATTTGAAATAATTCAAATTATCTAATGAGTCTCGATAGTATATTTATTCACCATATTCATATTGTATTATGGTATAATACATGTAAACAGTTTCAGTATTTTCTAATTCTCCATCACCAAATCTTAGGTTACTTCATCACTAAGAAACTAAGTTAAAAGACTATTACTTAATGACACATATTCCATATACATTTGAAATAATTCAAATTATCTAATAAGTCACGATAATATATTTATCCACCATATTCATATTGTATTATGGTATAATAGATGTAAACTGTTTCAGTATTTTCTAATTCTCCATCACCAAATCTTAGGTTACTTCATCACTAAGAAACTAAGTTAAAAGACTATTACTTAATGACACATATTCCATATACATTTGAAATGATTCAAATTATCTAATGATCCTCGATAGTATATTTATCCACCATATTCATATTGTATTATGGTATAATAGATGTAAACAATTTCAGTATTTTCCTTCTTCTCCATCACCAAATTTTATGTTACTTCTTCACTAAGAAACTAAGTTAAAAGACTATTACTTAATGACACATATTCCATATACATTTGACATAATTCAAATTATGTAATGAGTCTCGATAGTATATTTATTGACCATATTCATATTGTATTTTGGTATAATAGATGTAAACAATTTCAGTATTTTCCTTCTTTTCCATCAACAAATCTTAGGTTACTTCATCACTAAGAAACTAAGTTAAAAGACTATTACTTAATGACACATATTCCATATACATTTGAAATAATTCAAATTATCTAATGAGTCTCGATAGTATATTTATTCACCATATTCATATTGTATTATGGTATAATACATGTAAACAGTTTCAGTATTTTCTAATTCTACATCACCAAATCTTAGGTTACTTCATCACTAAGAAACTAAGTTAAAAGACTATTACTTAATGACACATATTCCATATACATTTGAAATAATTCAAATTATCTAATTAGTCTCGATAGTATATTTATTGACCATATTCATATTGTATTTTGGTATAATAGATGTAAACAATTTCAGTATTTTCCTTCTTTTCCATCACCAAATCTTAGGTTACTTCATCACTAAGAAACTAAGTTAAAAGACTATTACTTAATGACACATATTCCATATACATTTGAAATAATTCAAATTATCTAATGAGTCTCGATAGTATATTTATTCACCATATTCATATTGTATTATGGTATAATACATGTAAACAGTTTCAGTATTTTCTAACTCTCCATCACCAAATCTTAGGTTACTTCATCACTAAGAAACTAAGTTAAAAGACTATTACTTAATGACACATATTCCATATACATTTCAAATAATTCAAATTATCTAATGAGTCTCGATAGTATATTTATTGAGCATATTCATATTGTATTTTGGTATAATAGATGTAAACAATTTCAGTATTTTCCTTCTTTTCCATCACCAAATCTTAGGTTACTTCATCACTAAGAAACTAAGTTAAAAGACTATTACTTAATAACACATATTCCATATACATTTGAAATAATTCAAATTATCTAATAAGTCTCGATAGTATATTTATCCACCATATTCATATTGTATTATGGTATAATAGATGTAAACAGTTTCAGTATTTTCCTTCTTTTCCATCACCAAATCTTAGGTTACTTCATCACTAAGAAACTAAGTTAAAAGACTATTACTTAATGACACATATTCCATATACATTTGAAATGATTCAAATTATCTAATGATCCTCGATAGTATATTTATCCACCATATTCATATTGTATTATGGTATAATAGATGTAAACAATTTCAGTATTTTCCTTCTTCTCCATCACCAAATTTTATGTTACTTCTTCACTAAGAAACTAAGTTAAAAGACTATTACTTAATGACACACATTCCATATACATTTGACATAATTCAAATTATCTAATGAGTCTCGATAGTATATTTATTGACCATATTGATATTGTATTTTGGTATAATAGATGTAAACAATTTCAGTATTTTCCTTCTTTTCCATCAACAAATCTTAGGTTACTTCATCACTAAGAAACTAAGTTAAAAGACTATTACTTAATGACACATATTCCATATACATTTGAAATAATTCAAATTATCTAATGAGTCTCGATAGTATATTTATTCACCATATTCATATTGTATTATGGTATAATACATGTAAACAGTTTCAGTATTTTCTAATTCTCCATCACCAAATCTTAGGTTACTTCATCACTAAGAAACTAAGTTAAAAGACTATTACTTAATGACACATATTCCATATACATTGAAATAATTCAAATTATCTAATGAGTCTCGATAGTATATTTATCCACCATATTCATATTGTATTATGGTATAATAGAGGTAAACAGTTTCAGTATTTTCTAATTCTCCATCACCAAATCTTAGGATACTTCATCACTAAGAAACTAAGTTAAAAGACTATTACTTAATGACTCATATTTCATATACATTTGAAATAATTCAAATTGTCTAATGAGTCTCGATAGTATATTTACCCACCATATTCATATTGTATTATGGTATAATAGATGTAAACAATTTCAGTATTTTCCTTCTTCTCCATCACCAAATTTTAGGTTACTTCTTCACTAAGAAACTAAGTTAAAAGACTATTACTTAATGACACATATTCCATATACATTTGAAATAATTCAAATTATCTAATGAGTCTCGATAGTATATTTATTGACCATATTCATATTGTATTTTGGTATAATAGATGTAAACAATTTCAGTATTTTCCTTCTTTTCCATCACCAAATCTTAGGTTACTTCATCACTAAGAAACTAAGTTAAAATACTATAACTTAATGACACATATTCCATATACATTTGAAATAATTCAAATTATCTAATGAGTCTCGATAGTATATTTATTTACCATATTCATATTGTATTATGGTATAATAGATGTAAACAGTTTTAGTATTTTCTAATTCTCCATCACCAAATCTTAGGTTACTTCATCACTAAGAAACTAAGTTAAAAGACTATTACTTAATGACACATATTCCATATACATTTGAAATAATTCAAATTTTCTAATGAGTCTCGATAGTATATTTATCCACCATATTCATATTGTATTATGGTATAATAGATGTAAACAATTTCGGTATTTTCCTTCTTCTCCATCACCAAATTTTAGGTTACTTCTTCACTAAGAAACTAAGTTAAAAGACTATTACTTAATGACACATATTCCATATACATTTGAAATAATTCAAATTATCTAATGAGTCTCGATAGTATATTTATTGACCATATTCATATTGTATTTTGGTATAATAGATGTAAACAATTTCAGTATTTTCCTTCTTTTCCATCACCAAATCTTAGGTTACTTCATCACTAAGAAACTAAGTTAAAATACTATTACTTAATGACACATATTCCTTATACATTTGAAATAATTCAAATTATCTAATGAGTCTCGATAGTATATTTACCCACCGTATTCATATTGTATTATGGTATAATAGATGTAAACAATTTCAGTATTTTCCTTCTTCTCCATCACCAAATTTTAGGTTACTTCTTCACTAAGAAACTAAGTTAAAAGACTATTACTTAATGACACATATTCCATATACATTTGAAATGATTCAAATTATCTAATGATCCTCGATAGTATATTTATCCACCATATTCATATTGTATTATGGTATAAAAGATGTAAACAATTTCAGTATTTTCCTTCTTCTCCATCACCAAATTTTATGTTACTTCTTCACTAAGAAACTAAGTTAAAAGACTATTACTTAATGACACATATTCCATATACATTTGAAATAATTCAAATTATCTAATGAGTCTCGATAGTATATTTATCCACCATATTCATATTGTATTTTGGTATAATAGATGTAAACAATTTCAGTATTTTCCTTCTTCTCCATCACCAAATTTTAGGTTACTTCTTCACTAAGAAACTAAGTTAAAAGACTATTACTTAATGACACATATTCCATATACATTTGAAATAATTCAAATTATCTAATGAGTCTCGATAGTATATTTATCCACCATATTCATATTGTATTATGGTATAATAGATGTAAACAATTTCAGTATTTTCCTTCTTCTCCATCACCAAATTTTAGGTTACTTCTTCACTAAGAAACTAAGTTAAAAGACTATTACTTAATGACACATATTCCATATACATTTGAAATAATTCAAATTACCAAATGAGTCTCGATAGTATATTTATTGAGCATATTCATATTGTATTTTGGTATAATAGATGTAAACAATTTCAGTATTTTCCTTCTTTTCCATCACCAAATCTTAGGTTACTTCATCACTAAGAAACTAAGTTAAAAGACTATTACTTAATGACACATATTCCATATACATTTGAAATAATTCAAATTATCTAATAAGTCACGATAGTATATTTATCCACCATATTCATATTGTATTATGGTATAATAGATGTAAACAGTTTCAGTATTTTCTAATTCTCCATCACCAAATCTTAGGTTACTTCATCACTAAGAAACTAAGTTAAAAGACTATTACTTAATGACACATATTCCATATACATTTGAAATGATTCAAATTATCTAATGATCCTCGATAGTATATTTATCCACCATATTCATATTGTATTATGGTATAATAGATGTAAACAATTTCAGTATTTTCCTTCTTCTCCATCACCAAATTTTATGTTACTTCTTCACTAAGAAACTAAGTTAAAAGACTATTACTTAATGACACATATTCCATATACATTTGACATAATTCAAATTATGTAATGAGTCTCGATAGTATATTTATTGACCATATTCATATTGTATTTTGGTATAATAGATGTAAACAATTTCAGTATTTTCCTTCTTTTCCATCAACAAATCTTAGGTTACTTCATCACTAAGAAACTAAGTTAAAAGACTATTACTTAATGACACATATTCCATATACATTTGAAATAATTCAAATTATCTAATGAGTCTCGATAGTATATTTATTCACCATATTCATATTGTATTATGGTATAATACATGTAAACAGTTTCAGTATTTTCTAATTCTCCATCACCAAATCTTAGGTTACTTCATCACTAAGAAACTAAGTTAAAAGACTATTACTTAATGACACATATTCCATATACATTTGAAATAATTCAAATTATCTAATTAGTCTCGATAGTATATTTATTGACCATATTCATATTGTATTTTGGTATAATAGATGTAAACAATTTCAGTATTTTCCTTCTTTTCCATCACCAAATCTTAGGTTACTTCATCACTAAGATACTAAGTTAAAAGATTATTACTTAATGACACATATTCCATATACATTTGAAATAATTCAAATTATCTAATGAGTCTCGATAGTATATTTATTCACCATATTCATATTGTATTATGGTATAATACATGTAAACAGTTTCAGTATTTTCTAACTCTCCATCACCAAATCTTAGGTTACTTCATCACTAAGAAACTAAGTTAAAAGACTATTACTTAATGACACATATTCCATATACATTTGAAATAATTCAAATTATCTAATGAGTCTCGATAGTATATTTATTGAGCATATTCATATTGTATTTTGTTATAATAGATGTAAACAATTTCAGTATTTTCCTTCTTTTCCATCACCAAATCTTAGGTGACTTCATCACTAAGAAACTAAGTTAAAAGACTATTACTTAATGACACATATTCCATATACATTTGAAATAATTCAAATTATCTAATAAGTCTCGATAGTATATTTATCCACCATATTCATATTGTATTATGGTATAATAGATGTAAACAGTTTCAGTATTTTCCTTCTTTTCCATCACCAAATCTTAGGTTACTTCATCACTAAGAAACTAAGTTAAAAGACTATTACTTAATGACACATATTCCATATACATTTGAAATGATTCAAATTATCTAATGATCCTCGATAGTATATTTATCCACCATATTCATATTGTATTATGGTATAATAGATGTAAACAATTTCAGTATTTTCCTTCTTCTCCATCACCAAATTTTATGTTACTTCTTCACTAAGAAACTAAGTTAAAAGACTATTACTTAATGACACACATTCCATATATATTTGACATAATTCAAATTATCTAATGAGTCTCGATAGTATATTTATTGACCATATTGATATTGTATTTTGGTATAATAGATGTAAACAATTTCAGTATTTTCCTTCTTTTCCATCAACAAATCTTAGGTTACTTCATCACTAAGAAACTAAGTTAAAAGACTATTACTTAATGACACATATTCCATATACATTTGAAATAATTCAAATTATCTAATGAGTCTCGATAGTATATTTATTCACCATATTCATATTGTATTATGGTATAATACATGTAAACAGTTTCAGTATTTTCTAATTCTCCATCACCAAATCTTAGGTTACTTCATCACTAAGAAACTAAGTTAAAAGACTATTACTTAATGACACATATTCCATATACATTGAAATAATTCAAATTATCTAATGAGTCTCGATAGTATATTTATCCACCATATTCATATTGTATTATGGTATAATAGAGGTAAACAGTTTCAGTATTTTCTAATTCTCCATCACCAAATCTTAGGATACTTCATCACTAAGAAACTAAGTTAAAAGACTATTACTTAATGACTCATATTTCATATACATTTGAAATAATTCAAATTATCTAATGAGTATCTATAGTATATTTATTCACCATATTCATATTGTATTATGGTATAATACATGTCAACAGTTTCAGTATTTTCTAATTCTCCATCACCAAATCTTAGGTTACTTCATCACTAAGAAACTAAGTTAAAGACTATTACTTAATGACACATATTCCATATACATTTGAAATAATTCAAATTATCTAATGAGTCTCGATAGTATATTTATCCACCATATTCATATTGTATTATGGTATAATAGATGTAAACAATTTCAGTATTTTCCTTCTTTTCCATCACCAAATCTTAGGTTACTTCATCACTAAGAAACTAAGTTTAAATACTATTACTTAATGACACATATTCCATATACATTTGAAATAATTCAAATTATCTAATGATTCTCGATAGTATATTTACCCACCATATTCATATTGTATTATAGTATAATAGATGTAAACAATTTCAGTATTTTCGTTCTTCTCCATCACCAAATTTTAGGTTACTTCTTCACTAAGAAACTAAGTTAAAAGACTATTACTTAATGACACATATTCAGTATACATTTGATATAATTCAAATTATCGAATGAGTCTCGATAGTATATTTATCCACCATATTCATATTGTATTATGGTATAATAGATGTAAACAGTTTCAATATTTTCTAATTCTCCATCACGAAATCTTAGGTTACTTCATCACTAAGAAACTAAGTTAAAAGACTATTACTTAATGACACATATTCCATATACATTTGAAATAATTCAAATTATCTAATGAGTCTCGATAGTATATTTATCCACCATATTCATATTTTATTATGGTATAATAGATGTAAACAATTTCAGTATTTTCCTTCTTCTCCATCACCAAAACTTAGGTTACTTATTCACTAAGAAACTAAGTTAAAAGACTATTACGTAATGACACATATTCCATATACATTTGAAATAATTCAAATTATCTAATGAGTCTCGATAGTATATTTATTGACCATATTCATATTGTATTTTGGTATAATAGATGTAAACAATTTCAGTATTTTCCTTCTTTTCCATCACCAAATCTTAGGTTACTTCATCACTAAGAAACTAAGTTTAAATACTATTACTTAATGACACATATTCCATATACATTTGAAATAATTCAAATTATCTAATGATTCTCGATAGTATATTTACCCACCATATTCATATTGTATTATAGTATAATAGATGTAAACAATTTTAGTATTTTCCTTCTTCTCCATCACCAAATTTTAGGTTACTTCTTCACTAAGAAACTAAGTTAAAAGACTATTACTTAATGACATATATTCCATATACATTTGAAATAATTCAAATTATCTAATGAGTTTCGATAGTATATTTATCCACCATATTCATATTGTATTATGTCATAATAGATGCAAACAGTTTCAGTATTTTATAATTCTCCATCACAAAATCATAGGTTACTTCATCACTAAGGAACTAAGTTAAAAGACTATTACTTAATGACACATATTCAGTATACATTTGAAATAATTCAAATTATCGAATGAGTCTCGATAGTATATTTATCCACCATATTCATATTGTATTATGGTATAATAGATGTAAACAGTTTCAATATTTTCTAATTCTCCATCACGAAATCTTAGGTTACTTCATCACTAAGAAACTAAGTTAAAAGACTATTACTTAATGACACATATTCCATATACATTTGAAATAATTCAAATTATCTAATGAGTCTCGATAGTATATTTATCCACCATATTCATATTTTATTATGGTATAATAGATGTAAACAATTTCAGTATTTTCCTTCTTCTCCATCACCAAAATTTAGGTTACTTATTCACTAAGAAACTAAGTTAAAAGACTATTACGTAATGACACATATTCCATATACATTTGAAATAATTCAAATTATCTAATGAGTCTCGATAGTATATTTATTGACCATATTCATATTGTATTTTGGTATAATAGATGTAAACAATTTCAGTATTTTCCTTCTTTTCCATCACCAAATCTTAGGTTACTTCATCACTAAGAAACTAAGTTAAAAGACTATTACTTAATGACACATATTCCATATAAATTTGAAATAATTCAAATTATCTAATGAGTCTCGATAGTATTTATCCACCATATTCATATTGTATTATGGCATAATAGATGTAAACAGTTTCGGTATTTCCTTCTTCTCCATCATCAAATTTTAGGTTACTTCTTCACTAAGAAACTAAGTTAAAGACTATTACTTAATGACACATATTCCATATACATTTGAAATAATTCAAATTATCTAATGAGTCTCGATAGTATATTTATTGACCATATTCATATTGTATTTTGGAATAATAGATGTAAACAATTTCAGTATTTTCCTTCTTTTCCTTTACCAAATCTTAGGTTACTTCATCACTAAGAAACTAAGTTTAAATACTATTACTTAATGACACATATTCCATATACATTTGAAATAATTCAAATTATCTAATGATTATCGATAGTATATTTACCCACCATATTCATATTGTATTATAGTATAATAGATGTAAACAATTTCAGTATTTTCCTTCTTCTCCATCACCAAATTTTAGGTTACTTCTTCACTAAGAAACTAAGTTAAAAGACTATTACTTAATGACATATATTCCATATACATTTGAAATAATTCAAATTATCTAATGAGTTTCGATAGTATATCTATCCACCATATTCATATTGTATTATGTCATAATAGATGTAAACAGTTTCAGTATTTTATAATTCTCCATCACAAAATCATAGGTTACTTCATCACTAAGAAACTAAGTTAAAAGACTATTACTTAATGACACATATTCCATATACATTTGAAATAATTCAAATTATCTAATGATTCTCGATAGTATATTTATTCACCATATTTATATTTTATTATGGTATAATAGATGTAAACAATTTCAGTATTTTCTAATTCTCCATCACCAAATTTTAGGTTACTTCTTCACTAAGAAACTAAGTTAAAAGACTATTACTTAATGACACATATTCCATATACATTTGAAATAATTCAAATTATCTAATGAGTCTCGATAGTATATTTATCCACCATATTCATATTTTATTATGGTATAATAGATGTAAACAATTTCAGTATTTTCCTTCTTCTCCATCACCAAAATTTAGGTTACTTATTCACTAAGAAACTAAGTTAAAAGACTATTACGTAATGACACATATTCCATATACATTTGAAATAATTCAAATTATCTAATGAGTCTCGATAGTATATTTATTGACCATATTCATATTGTATTTTGGTATAATAGATGTAAACAATTTCAGTATTTTCCTTCTTTTCCATCACCAAATCTTAGGTTACTTCATCACTAAGAAACTAAGTTAAAACACTATTACTTAATGACACATATTCCATATACATTTGAAATAATTCAAATTATCTAATGAGTCTCGATAGTATATTTATTCATCATATTCATATTGTATTATGTTATAATACATGTAAACAGTTTCAGTATTTTCTAATTCTCCATCACCAAATCTTAGGTTACTTCATCAATAAGAAACTAAGTTAAAATACTATTACTTAATGACACATGTTCCATATACATTTGAAATAATTCAAATTATCTAATGAGTCTCGATAGTATATTTATTCACCATATTCATATTGTATTATGGTATAATAGATGTAAACAGTTTTAGTATTTTCTAATTCTCCATCACCAAATCTTAGGTTACTTCATCACTAAGAAACTAAATTAAAAGACTATTACTTAATGACACATATTCCATATACATTTGAAATAATTCAAATTATCTAATGAGTCTCGATAGTATATTTATCCACCATATTCATATTGTATTATGGTATAATAGATGTAAACAATTTCAGTATTTTCTTTCTTCTGCATCACCAAAATTTAGGTTACTTATTCACTAAGAAACGAAGTTAAAAGACTATTACTTAATGACACATATTCCATATACATTTGAAATAATTTAAATTATCTAATGAGTCTCGATAGTATATTTATTGACCATATTCATATTGTATTTTGGTATAATATATGTAAACAATTTCAGTATTTTCCTTCTTTTCCATAACCAAATCTTAGGTTACTTCATCACTAAGAAACTAAGTTAAAATACTATTACTTAATGACACATATTCCATATACATTTGAAATAATTCAAATTATCTAATGAGTCTCGATAGTATATTTATTCACCATATTCATATTGTATTATGGTATAATACATGTAAACAGTTTCAGTATTTTCTAATTCTCCATCACCAAATCTTAGGTTACTTCATCACTAAGAAACTAAGTTAAAAGACTATTACTTAATGACACATATTCCATATACATTTGAAATAATTCAAATTATCTAATGAGTCTCGATAGTATATTTATCCACCATATTCATATTGTATTATGGTATAATAGAGGTAAACAGTTTCAGTATTTTCTAATTCTCCATCACCAAATCTTAGGATACTTCATCACTAAGAAACTAAGTTAAAATACTATTACTTAATGACTCATATTTCATATACATTTGAAATAATTCAAATTGTCTAATGAGTTTCGATAGTATATTTATTGACCATATTCATATTGTATTATGGTATAATAGATGTAAACAATTTCAGTATTTTCCTTCTTCTCCATCACCAAATTTTAGGTTACTTCTTCACTAAGAAACTAAGTTAAAAGACTATTACTTAATGACACATATTCCATATACATTTGAAATAATTCAAATTATCTAATGAGTCTCGATAGTATATTTATTGACCATATTCATATTGTATTTTGGTATAATAGATGTAAACAATTTCAGTATTTTCCTTCTTTTCCATCACCAAATCTTAGGTTACTTCATCACTAAGAAACTAAGTTAAAATACTATTACTTAATGACACATATTCCATATACATTTGAAATAATTCAAATTATCTAATGAGTCTTGATAGTATAGTTATTCACCATATTCATATTGTATTATGGTATAATAGATGTAAACAGTTTTAGTATTTTCTAATTCTCCATCACCAAATCTTAGGTTACTTCATCATTAAGAAACTAAATTAAAAGACTATTACTTAATGACACATATTCCATATACATTTGAAATAATTCAAATTATCTAATGAGTCTAGATAGTATATTTATCCACCATATTCATATTGTATTATGGTATAATAGACGTAAACAATTTCGGTATTTTCCTTCTTCTCCATCACCAAATTTTAGGTTACTTCTTCACTAAGAAACTAAGTTAAAAGACTATTACTTAATGACACATATTCCTTATACATTTGAAATAATACAAATTATCTAATGAGTCTCGATAGTATATTTACCCACCATATTCATATTGTATTATGGTATAATAGATGTAAACAATTTCAGTATTTTCCTTCTTCTCCATCACCAAATTTTAGGTTACTTCTTCACTAAGAAACTAAGTTAAAAGACTATTACTTAATGACACATATTCCATATAAATTTGAAATAATTCAAATTATCTAATGAGTCTCGATAGTATTTATCCACCATATTCATATTGTATTATGGCATAATAGATGTAAACAGTTTCGGTATTTCCTTCTTCTCCATCACCAAATTTTAGGTTACTTCTTCACTAAGAAACTAAGTTAAAGTCTATTACTTAATGACACATATTCCATATACATTTGAAATAATTCAAATTATCTAATGAGTCTCGATAGTATATTTATTGACCATATTCATATTGTATTTTGGTATAATAGATGTAAACAATTTCAGTATTTTCCTTCTTTTCCATCACCAAATCTTAGGTTACTTCATCACTAAGAAACTAAGTTTAAATACTATTACTTAATGACACATATTCCATATACATTTGAAATAATTCAAATTATCTAATGATTCTCGATAGTATATTTACCCACCATATTCATATTGTATTATAGTATAATAGATGTAAACAATTTCAGTATTTTCCTTCTTCTCCATCACCAAATTTTAGGTTACTTCTTCACTAAGAAACTAAGTTAAAAGACTATTACTTAATGACATATATTCCATATACATTTGAAATAATTCAAATTATCTAATGATTTTCGATAGTATATTTATCCACCATATTCATATTGTATTATGTCATAATAGATGTAAACAGTTTCAGTATTTTATAATTCTCCATCACAAAATCATAGGTTACTTCATCACTAAGAAACTAAGTTAAAAGACTATTACTTAATGACACATATTCAATATACATTTGAAATAATTCAAATTATCGAATGAGTCTCGATAGTATATTTATCCACCATATTCATATTGTATTATGGTATAATAGACGTAAACAATTTCGGTATTTTCCTTCTTCTCCATCACCAAATTTTAGGTTACTTCTTCACTAAGAAACTAAGTTAAAAGACTATTACTTAATGACACATATTCCATATACATTTGAAATAATTCAAATTATCTAATGAGTCTCGATAGTATATTTATTGACCATATTCATATTGTATTTTGGTATAATAGATGTAAACAATTTCAGTATTTTCCTTCTTTTCCATCACCAAATCTTAGGTTACTTCATCACTAAGAAACTAAGTTAAAAGACTATTACTTAATGACACATATTCCTTATACATTTGAAATAATTCAAATTATCTAATGAGTCTCGATAGTATATTTACCCACCATATTCATATTGTATTATGGTATAATAGATGTAAACAATTTCAGTATTTTCCTTCTTCTCCATCACCAAATTTTAGGTTACTTCTTCACTAAGAAACTAAGTTAAAAGACTATTACTTAATGACACATATTCCATATAAATTTGAAATAATTCAAATTATCTAATGAGTCTCGATAGTATATTTATCCACCATATTCATATTGTATTATGGCATAATAGATGTAAACAGTTTCGGTATTTCCTTCTTCTCCATCACCAAATTTTAGGTTACTTCTTCACTAAGAAACTAAGTTAAAGACTATTACTTAATGACACATATTCCATATACATTTGAAATAATTCAAATTATCTAATGAGTCTCGATAGTATATTTATTGACCATATTCATATTGTATTTTGGTATAATAGATGTAAACAATTTCAGTATTTTTCTTCTTCTCCATCACCAAATTTTAGGTTACTTCTTCACTAAGAAACTAAGTTAAAAGACTATTACTTAATAACATATATTCCATATACATTTGAAATAATTCAAATTATCTAATGAGTTTCGATAGTATATTTATCCACCATATTCATATTGTATTATGTCATAATAGATGTAAACAGTTTCAGTATTTTATAATTCTCCATCACAAAATCATAGGTTACTTCATCACTAAGAAACTAAGTTAAAAGACTATTACTTAATGACACATATTCTGTATACATTTGAAATAATTCAAATCATTGAATGAGTCTCGATAGTATATTTATCCACCATATTCATATTGTGTTATGCATAATAGATGTAAACAGTTTCAATATTTTCTAATTCTCCATCACCAAATCTTAGGTTACTTCATCACTAAGAAACTAAGTTAAAAGACTATTACTTAATGACACATATTCCATATACATTTGAAATAATTCAAATTGTCTAATGAGTCTCGATAGCATATTTATTCACCATATTCATATTGTATTATGGTATAATACATGTAAACAGTTTCAGTATTTTCTAATTCTCCATCACCAAATCTTAGGTTACTTCATCACTAAGAAACTAAGTTAAAAGACTATTACTTAATGACACATATTCCATATACATTTGAAATAATTCAAATTATCTAATGAGTCTCGATAGTATATTTATCCACCATATTCATATTGTATTATGGTATAATAGAGGTAAACAATTTCAGTATTTTCTAATTCTCCATCACCAAATCTTAGGATACTTCATCTCTAAGAAACTAAGTTAAAATACTATTACTTAATGACTCATATTTCATATACATTTGAAATGATTCAAATTATCTAATGATCCTCGATAGTATATTTATCCACCATATTCATATTGTATTATGGTATAATAGATGTATACAATTTAAGTATTTTCGTTCTTCTCCATCACCAAATTTTATGTTACTTCTTCACTAAGAAACTAAGTTAAAAGACTATTACTTAATGACACATATTCCATATACATTTGACATAATTCAAATTATCTAATGAGTCTCGATAGTATATTTATTGACCATATTCATATTGTATTTTGGAATAATAGATGTAAACAATTTCAGTATTTTCCTTCTTTTCCATCACCAAATCTTAGGTTACTTCATCACTAAGAAACTAAGTTAAAAGACTATTACTTAATGACACATATTTCATATACATTTGAAATAATTCAAATTATCTAATGAGTCTCGATAGTATATTTATTCACCATATTCATATTGTATTATGGTATAATACATGTAAACAGTTTAAGTATTTTCTAATTCTTCATCACCAAATCTTAGGTTACTTCATCACTAAGAAACTAAGTTAAAAGACTATTACTTAATGACACATATTCCATATACATTTGAAATAATTCAAATTATCTAATGAGTCTCGATAGTATATTTATCCACCATATTTATATTGTATTATGGTATAATAGAGGTAAACAGTTTCAGTATTTTCTAATTCTCCATCACCAAATCTTAGGATACTTCATCACTATGAAACTAAGTTAAAAGACTATTACTTAATGACACATATTCCATATACATTTGAAATAATTCAAATTATCTAATGAGTCTCGATAGTATATTTATCCACCATATTCATATTGTATTATGGTATAATAGATGTAAACAATTTCAGTATTTTCCTTCTTCTCCATCACCAAATTTTAGGTTACTTTTTCACTAAGATACTAAGTTAAAAGACTATTACTTAATGACACATATTCCATATACATTTGAAATAATTCAAATTATCTAATGAGTCTCGATAGTATATTTATTGACCATATTCATATTGTATTTTGGTATAATAGATGTAAACAATTTCAGTATTTTCCTTCTTTTCCATCACCAAATCCTAAGTTACTTCATCACTAAGAAACTAAGTTAAAAGACTATTACTTAATGACACATATTCCATATACATTTGAAATAATTCAAATTATCTAATGAGTCTCGATAGTATATTTATTCACCATATTCATATTGTATTATGGTATAATACATGTAAACAGTTTCAGTATTTTCTAATTCTCCATCACCAAATCTTAGGTTACTTCATCACTAAGAAACTAAGTTAAAAGACTATTACTTAATGACACATATTCCATATACATTTGAAATAATTCAAATTATCTAATGAGTCTCGATAGTATATTTATCCACCATATTCATATTGTATTATGGTATAATAGAGGTAAACAGTTTCAGTATTTTCTAATTCTCCATCACCAAATCTTAGGATACTTCATCACTAAGAAAATAAGTTAAAAGAATATTACTTAATGACTCATATTTCATATACATTTGAAATAATTCAAATTGTCTAATGATTATCGATAGTATATTTATTCACCATATTCATATTGTATTATGGTATAATACATGTCAACAGTTTCAGTATTTTCTAATTATCCATCACCAAATCTTAGGTTACTTCATCACTAAGAAACTAAGTTAAAAGACTATTACTTAATGACACATATTCCATATACATTTGAAATAATTCAAATTATCTAATGAGTCTCGATCTAATGACTCTCGATATTATATTTATCCACCATATTCATATTGTATTATGGTATAATAGATGTAAACAATTTCAGTATTTTCCTTCTTCTCCATCACCAAATTTTAGGTTACTTTTTCACTAAGAAACTAAGTTAAAAGACTATTACTTAATGACACATTTCCATATACATTTGAAATAATTCAAATTATCTAATGAGTCTCGATAGTATATTTATTCACCATATTCATATTGTATTATTGTATAATAGATGTAAAAAATTTCAGTATTTTCTAATTCTCCATCACTAAATCTTAGGTTACTTCATCACTAAGAAACTAAGTTAAAAGACTATTACTTAATGACACGTAATCCATATACATTTGAAATAATTCAAATCATCTAATGAGTCTCGATAGTATATTTATTCACCATATTTATATTGTATTATGGTATAATAGATATAAACATTTTCAGTATTTTCTAATTCTCTATCACCAAATCTTCGGTTACTTCATCACTAAGAAACTAAGTTAAAAGACTATTACTTAATGACACATATTCCATATACATTTGAAATAATTCAAATTATCTAATGAGTCTCGATAGTATATTTACCCACCATATTCATATTGTATTATGGTATAGTAGATATAAACAGTTTCAGTATTTTCTAATTCTCCATCACCAAATCTTTGGTTACTTCATCACTAAGAAGCTAAGTTAAAAGACTATTACTTAATGACACATATTCCATATACATTTGAAATAATTCAAATTATCTAATGAGTCTCGATAGTATATTTATTCACCATATTCATATTGTATTATGGTATAATACATGTAAACATTTTCAGTATTTTCTAATTCTCCATCACCAAATCTTAGGTTACTTCATCACTAAGAAACTAAGTTAAAAGACTATTACTTAAAGACACATATTCCATATACATTTGAAATAATTCAAATTATCTAATGAGTCTCGATAGTATATTTATTCACCATATTCATATTGTATTATGGTATAATACATGTAAACAGTTTCAGTATTTTCTAATTCTCCATCACCAAATCTTAGGTTACTTCATCACTAAGAAACTAAGTTAAAAGACTATTACTTAATTACACATATTCCATATACATTTGAACTAATTCAAATTATCTAATGAGTCTCGATAGTATATTTATCCACCATATTCATATTGTATTATGGTATAATAGAGGTAAACAGTTTCAGTATTTTCTAATTCTCCATCACCAAATCTTAGGATACTTCATCACTAAGAAACTAAGTTAAAAGACTATTACTTAATGACACATGTTCCATATACATTTGAAGTAATTCAAATTATCTAATGAGTCTCGATAGTATATTTATCCACCATATTCATATTGTATTATGGTATAATAGATGTAAACAATTTCAGTATTTTCCTTCTTCTCCATCACCAAAATTTAGGTTACTTATTCACTAAGAAACTAAGTTAAAAGACTATTACTTAATGACACATATTCCATACACATTTGAAATAATTCAAATTATCTAATGAGTCTCGATAGTATATTTATTGACCATATTCATATTGTATTTTGGTATAATACATGTAAACAATTTCAGTATTTTCCTTCTTTTCCATCACCAAATCTTAGGTTACTTCATCACTAAGAAACTAAGTTAAAAGACTATTACTTAATGACACATATTCCATATACATTTGAAATAATTCAAATTATCTAATGAGTCTCGATAGTATATTTATTCACCATATTCATATTGTATTATGGTATAATATATGTAAACAGTTTCAGTATTTTCTAATTCTCCATCACCAAATCTTAGGTTACTTCATCACTAAGAAACTAAGTTAAAAGACTATTACTTAATGACACATATTCCATATACATTTGAAATAATTCAAATTATCTAATGAGTCTCGATAGTATATTTATCCACCATATTCATATTGTATTATGGTATAGTAGAGTTAAACAGTTTCAGTATTTTCTAATTCTCCATCACCAAATCTTAGGATACTTCATCACTAAGAAACTAAGTTAAAAGACTATTACTTAATGACTCATATTTCATATACATTTTAAATAATTCAAATTGTCTAATGAGTATCGATAGTATATTTATTCACCATATTCATATTGTATTATGGTATAATACATGTCAACAGTTTCATTATTTTCTAATTCTCCATCACCAAATCTTAGGTTACTTCATCACTAAGAAACTAAGTTAAAAGACTATTACTTAATGACACATATTCCATATACATTTTAAATAATTCAAATTATCTAATGAGTCTCGATAGTATATTTATCCACCATATTCATATTGTATTATGGTATAATAGTTGTAAACAATTTCAGTATTTTCCTTCTTCTCCATCACCAAATTTTAGGTTACTTTTTCACTAAGAAACTAAGTTAAAAGACTATTACTTAATGACACATATTCCATATACATTTGAAATAATTCAAATTATCTAATGAGTCTCGATAGTATATTTACCCACCATATTCATATTGTATTATGGTATAATAGATGTAAACAATTTCAGTATTTTCCTTCATCTCCATCACCAAATTTTAGGTTACTTCTTCACTAAGAAACTAAGTTAAAAGACTATTACTTAATGACACATATTCCATATACATTTGAAATAATTCAAATTATCTAATGAGTCTCGATAGTATATTTACCCACCATATTCATATTGTATTATGGTATAGTAGATATAAACAGTTTCAGTATTTTCTAATTCTCCATCACCAAATCTTTGGTTACTTCATCACTAAGAAACTAAGTTAAAAGACTATTACTTAAAGACACATATTCCATATACATTTGAAATAATTCAAATTATCTAATGAGTCTCGATAGTATATTTATTCACCATATTCATATTGTATTATGGTATAATACATGTAAACAGTTTCAGTATTTTCTAATTCTCCATCACCAAATCTTAGGTTACTTCATCACTAAGAAACTAAGTTAAAAGACTATTACTTAATTACACATATCCCATATACATTTGAACTAATTCAAATTATCTAATGAGTCTCGATAGTATATTTATCCACCATATTCATATTGTATTATGGTATAATAGAGGTAAACAGTTTCAGTATTTTCTAATTCTCCATCACCAAATCTTAGGATACTTCATCACTAAGAAACTAAGTTAAAAGACTATTACTTAATGACACATGTTCCATATACATTTGAAATAATTCAAATTATCTAATGAGTCTCGATAGTATATTTATCCACCAGATTCATATTGTATTATGGTATAATAGATGTAAACAATTTCAGTATTTTCCTTCTTCTCGATCACCAAAATTTAGGTTACTTATTCACTAAGAAACTAAGTTAAAAGACTATTACTTAATGACAAATATTCCATACACATTTGAAATAATTCAAATTATCTAATGAGTCTCGATAGTATATTTATTGACCATATTCATATTGTATTTTGGTATAATACATGTAAACAATTTCAGTATTTTCCTTCTTTTCCATCACCAAATCTTAGGTTACTTCATCACTAAGAAACTAAGTTAAAAGACTATTACTTAATGACACATATTCCATATACATTTGAAATAATTCAAATTATCTAATGAGTCTCGATAGTATATTTATTCACCATATTCATATTGTATTATGGTATAATATATGTAAACAATTTCAGTATTTTCTAATTCTCCATCACCAAATCTTAGGTTACTTCATCACTAAGAAACTAAGTTAAAAGACTATTACTTAATGACACATATTCCATATACATTTGAAATAATTCAAATTATCTAATGAGTCTCGATAGTATATTTATCCACCATATTCATATTGTATTATGGTATAATAGAGTTAAACAGTTTCAGTATTTTCTAATTCTCCATCATCAAATCTTAGGATACTTCATCACTAAGAAACTAAGTTAAAAGACTATTACTTAATGACACATATTCCATATACATTTTAAATAATTCAAATTATCTAATGAGTCTCGATAGTATATTTATCCACCATATTCATATTGTATTATGGTATAATAGTTGTAAACAATTTCAGTATTTTCCTTCTTCTCCATCACCAAATTTTAGGTTACTTCTTCACTAAGAAACTAAGTTAAAAGACTATTACTTAATGACATATATTCCATATACATTTGAAATAATTCAAATTATCTAATGAGTTTCGATAGTATATTTATCCACCATATTCATATTGTATTATGTCATAATAGATGTAAACAGTTTCAGTATTTTATAATTCTCCATCACAAAATCATAGGTTACTTCATCACTAAGAAACTAAGTTAAAAGACTATTACTTAATGACACATATTCAGTATACATTTGAAATAATTCAAATTATCGAATGAGTCTCGATAGTATATTTATCCACCATATTCATATTGTATTATGGTATAATAGATGTAAACAGTTTCAATATTTTCTAATTCTCCATCACGAAATCTTAGGTTACTTCATCACTAAGAAACTAAGTTAAAAGACTATTACTTAATGACACATATTCATATACATTTGAAATAATTCAAATTATCTAATGAGTCTCGATAGTATATTTATCCACCATATTCATATTTTATTATGGTATAATAGATGTAAACAATTTCAGTATTTTCCTTCTTCTCCATCACCAAAATTTAGGTTACTTATTCACTAAGAAACTAAGTTAAAAGACTATTACGTAATGACACATATTCCATATACATTTGAAATAATTCAAATTATCTAATGAGTCTCGATAGTATATTTATTGACCATATTCATATTGTATTTTGGTATAATAGATGTAAACAATTTCAGTATTTTCCTTCTTTTCCATCACCAAATCTTAGGTTACTTCATCACTAAGAAACTAAGTTAAAAGACTATTACTTAATGACACATATTCCATATAAATTTGAAATAATTCAAATTATCTAATGAGTCTCGATTGTATTTATCCACCATATTCATATTGTATTATGGCATAATAGATGTAAACAGTTTCGGTATTTCCTTCTTCTCCATCACCAAATTTTAGGTTACTTCTTCACTAAGAAACTAAGTTAAAGACTATTACTTAATGACACATATTCCATATACATTCGAAATAATTCAAATTATCTAATGAGTCTCGATAGTATATTTATTGACCATATTCATATTGTATTTTGGAATAATAGATGTAAACAATTTCAGTATTTTCCTTCTTTTCCATCACCAAATCTTAGGTTACTTCATCACTAAGAAACTAAGTTTAAATACTATTACTTAATGACACATATTCCATATACATTTGAAATAATTCAAATTATCTAATGATTCTCGATAGTATATTTACCCACCATATTCATATTGTATTATAGTATAATAGATGTAAACAATTTCAGTATTTTCCTTCTTCTCCATCACCAAATTTTAGGTTACTTCTTCACTAAGAAACTAAGTTAAAAGACTATTACTTAATGACATATATTCCATATACATTTGAAATAATTCAAATTATCTAATGAGTTTCGATAGTATATTTATCCACCATATTCATATTGTATTATGTCATAATAGATGTAAACAGTTTCAGTATTTTATAATTCTCCATCACAAAATCATAGGTTACTTCATCACTAAGAAACTAAGTTAAAAGACTATTACTTAATGACACATATTCCATATACATTTGAAATAATTCAAATTATCTAATGATTCTCGATAGTATATTTATTCACCATATTTATATTGTATTATGGTATAATAGATGTAAACAATTTCAGTATTTTCTAATTCTCCATCACCAATTTTAGGTTACTTCTTCACTAAGAAACTAAGTTAAAAGACTATTACTTAATGACACATATTCCATATACATTTGAAATAATTCAAATTATCTAATGAGTCTCGATAGTATATTTATCCACCATATTCATATTTTATTATGGTATAATAGATGTAAACAATTTCAGTATTTTCCTTCTTCTCCATCACCAAAATTTAGGTTACTTATTCACTAAGAAACTAAGTTAAAAGACTATTACGTAATGACACATATTTCCATATACATTTGAAATAATTCAAATTATCTAATGAGTCTCGATAGTATATTTATTGACCATATTCATATTGTATTTTGGTATAATAGATGTAAACAATTTCAGTATTTTCCTTCTTTTCCATCACCAAATCTTAGGTTACTTCATCACTAAGAAACTAAGTTAAAAGACTATTACTTAATGACACATATTCCATATACATTTGAAATAATTCAAATTATCTAATGAGTCTCGATAGAATATTTATTCACCATATTCATATTGTATTATGTTATAATACATGTAAACAGTTTCAGTATTTTCTAATTCTCCATCACCAAATCTTAGGTTACTTCATCACTAAGAAACTAAGTTAAAATACTATTACTTAATGACACATATTCCATATACATTTGAAATAATTCAAATTATCTAATGAGTCTCGATAGTATATTTATTCACCATATTCATATTGTATTATGGTATAATAGATGTAAACAGTTTTAGTATTTTCTAATTCTCCATCACCAAATCTTAGGTTACTTCATCACTAAGAAACTAAATTAAAAGACTATTACTTAATGACACATATTCCATATACATTTGAAATAATTCAAATTATCTAATGAGTCTCGATAGTATATTTATCCACCATATTAATATTGTATTATGGTATAATAGATGTAAACAATTTCAGTATTTTCTTTCTTCTCCATCACCAAAATTTAGGTTACTTATTCACTAAGAAACGAAGTTAAAAGACTATTACTTAATGACACATATTCCATATACATTTGAAATAATTTAAATTATCTAATGAGTCTCGATAGTATATTTATTGACCATATTCATATTGTATTTTGGTATAATTATATGTAAACAATTTCAGTATTTTCCTTCTTTTCCATAACCAAATCTTAGGTTACTTCATCACTAAGAAACTAAGTTAAAATACTATTACTTAATGACACATATTCCATATACATTTGAAATAATTCAAATTATCTAATGAGTCTCGATAGTATATTTATTCACCATATTCATATTGTATTATGGTATAATACATGTAAACAGTTTCAGTATTTTCTAATTCTCCATCACCAAATCTTAGGTTACTTCATCACTAAGAAACTAAGTTAAAAGACTATTACTTAATGACACATATTCCATATACATTTGAAATAATTCAAATTATCTAATGAGTCTCGATAGTATATTTATCCGCCATATTCATATTGTATTATGGTATAATAGAGGTAAACAGTTTCAGTATTTCTAATTCTCCATCACCAAATCTTAGGATACTTCATCACTAAGAAACTAAGTTAAAATACTATTACTTAATGACTCATATTTCATATACATTTGAAATAATTCAAATTGTCTAATGAGTTTCGATAGTATATTTATTGACCATATTCATATTGTATTATGGTATAATAGATGTAAACAATTTCAGTATTTTCCTTCTTCTCCATCACCAAATTTTAGGTTACTTCTTCACTAAGAAACTAAGTTAAAAGACTATTACTTAATGACACATATTCCATATACATTTGAAATAATTCAAATTATCTAATGAGTCTCGATAGTATATTTATTGACCATATTCATATTGTATTTTGGTATAATAGATGTAAACAATTTCAGTATTTTCCTTCTTTTCCATCACCAAATCTTAGGTTACTTCATCACTAAGAAACTAAGTTAAAATACTATTACTTAATGACACATATTCCATATACATTTGAAATAATTCAAATTATCTAATGAGTCTCGATAGTATAGTTATTCACCATATTCATATTGTATTATGGTATAATAGATGTAAACAGTTTTAGTATTTTCTAATTCTCCATCACCAAATCTTAGGTTACTTCATCATTAAGAAACTAAATTAAAAGACTATTACTTAATGACACATATTCCATATACATTTGAAATAATTCAAATTATCTAATGAGTCTCGATAGTATATTTATCCACCATATTCATATTGTATTATGGTATAATAGACGTAAACAATTTCGGTATTTTCCCTTCTTCTCCATCACCAAATTTTAGGTTACTTCTTCACTAAGAAACTAAGTTAAAAGACTATTACTTAATGACACATATTCCTTATACATTTGAAATAATACAAATTATCTAATGAGTCTCGATAGTATATTTACCCACCATATTCATATTGTATTATGGTATAATAGATGTAAACAATTTCAGTATTTTCCTTCTTCTCCATCACAAAATTTTAGGTTACTTCTTCACTAAGAAACTAAGTTAAATGACTATTACTTAATGACACATATTCCATATAAATTTGAAATAATTCAAATTATCTAATGAGTCTCGATAGTATTTATCCACCATATTCATATTGTATTATGCATAATAGATGTAAACAGTTTCGGTATTTCCTTCTTCTCCATCACCAAATTTTAGGTTACTTCTTCACTAAGAAACTAAGTTAAAGTCTATTACTTAATGACACATATTCCATATACATTTGAAATAATTCAAATTATCTAATGAGTCTCGATAGTATATTTATTGACCATATTCATATTGTATTTTGGTATAATAGATGTAAACAATTTCAGTATTTTCCTTCTTTTCCATCACCAAATCTTAGGTTACTTCATCACTAAGAAACTAAGTTTAAATACTATTACTTAATGACACATATTCCATATACATTTGAAATAATTCAAATTATCTAATGAGTCTCGATAGTATATTTATTGACCATATTCATATTGTATTTTGGAATAATAGATGTAAACAATTTCAGTATTTTTCCTTCTTTTCCATCACCAAATCTTAGGTTACTTCATCACTAAGAAACTAAGTTAAAAGACTATTACTTAATGACACATATTTCATATACATTTGAAATAATTCAAATTATCTAATGAGTCTCGATAGTATATTTATTCACCATATTCATATTGTATTATGGTATAATACATGTAAACAGTTTAAGTATTTTCTAATTCTTCATCACCAAATCTTAGGTTACTTCATCACTAAGAAACTAAGTTAAAAGACTATTACTTAATGACACATATTCCATATACATTTGAAATAATTCAAATTATCTAATGAGTCTCGATAGTATATTTATCCACCATATTTATATTGTATTATGGTATAATAGAGGTAAACAGTTTCAGTATTTTCTAATTCTCCATCACCAAATCTTAGGATACTTCATCACTATGAAACTAAGTTAAAAGACTATTACTTAATGACACATATTCCATATACATTTGAAATAATTCAAATTATCTAATGAGTCTCGATAGTATATTTATCACCATATTCATATTGTATTATGGTATAATAGATGTAAACAATTTCAGTATTTTCCTTCTTCTCCATCACCAAAATTTTAGGTTACTTTTTCACTAAGATACTAAGTTAAAAGAATATTACTTAATGACACATATTCCATATACATTTGAAATAATTCAAATTATCTAATGAGTCTCGATAGTATATTTATTGACCATATTCATATTGTATTTTGGTATAATAGATGTAAACAATTTCAGTATTTTCCTTCTTTTCCATCACCAAATCCTAAGTTACTTCATCACTAAGAAACTAAGTTAAAAGACTATTACTTAATGACACATATTCCATATACATTTGAAATAATTCAAATTATCTAATGAGTCTCGATAGTATATTTATTCACCATAATTCATATTGTATTATGGTATAATACATGTAAACAGTTTCAGTATTTTCTAATTCTCCATCACCAAATCTTAGGTTACTTCATCACTAAGAAACTAAGTTAAAAGACTATTACTTAATGACACATATTCCATATACATTTGAAATAATTTAAATTATCTAATGAGTCTCGATAGTATATTTATCCACCATATTCATATTATATTATGGTATAATAGAGGTAAACAGTTTCAGTATTTTCTAATTCTCCATCACCAAATCTTAGGATACTTCATCACTAAGAAAATAAGTTAAAAGAATATTACTTAATGACTCATATTTCATATACATTTTAAATAATTCAAATTGTCTAATGATTATCGATAGTATATTTATTCACCATATTCATATTGTATTATGGTATAATACATGTCAACAGTTTCAGTATTTTCTAATTATCCATCACCAAATCTTAGGTTACTTCATCACTAAGAAACTAAGTTAAAAGACTATTACTTAATGACACATATTCCATATACATTTGAAATAATTCAAATTATCTAATGAGTCTCGATCTAATGAGTCTCGATAGTATATTTATCCACCATATTCATATTGTATTATGGTATAATAGATGTAAACAATTTCAGTATTTTCCTTCTTCTCCATCACCAAATTTAGGTTACTTTTTCACTAAGAAACTAAGTTAAAAGACTATTACTTAATGACACATTTCCATATACATTTGAAATAATTCAAATTATCTAATGAGTCTCGATAGTATATTTATTCACCATATTCATATTGTATTATTTGTATAATAGATGTAAAAAATTTCAGTATTTTCTAATTCTCCATCACCAAATCATGTGTTACTTCATCACTAAGAAACTAAGTTAAAAGACTATTACTTAATGACACGTAATCCATATACATTTGAAATAATTCAAATCATCTAATGAGTCTCGATAGTATATTTATTCACCATATTTATATTGTATTATGGTATAATAGATATAAACATTTTCAGTATTTTCTAATTCTCTATCACCAAATCTTAGGTTACTTCATCACTAAGAAACTAAGTTAAAAGACTATTACTTAATGACACATATTCATATACATTTGAAATAATTCAAATTATCTAATGAGTCTCGATAGTATATTTACCCACCATATTCATATTGTATTATGGTATAGTAGATATAAACAGTTTCAGTATTTTCTAATTCTCCATCACCAAATCTTTGGTTACTTCATCACTAAGAAGCTAAGTTAAAAGACTATTACTTAATGACACATATTCCATATACATTTGAAATAATTCAAATTATCTAATGAGTCTCGATAGTATATTTATTCACCATATTCATATTGTATTATGGTATAATACATGTAAACATTTTCAGCATTTTCTAATTCTCCATCACCAAATCTTAGGTTACTTCATCACTAAGAAACTAAGTTAAAAGACTATTACTTAAAGACACATATTCCATATACATTTGAAATAATTCAAATTATCTAATGAGTCTCGATAGTATATTTATTCACCATATTCATATTGTATTATGGTATAATACATGTAAACAGTTTCAGTATTTTCTAATTCTCCATCACCAAATCTTAGGTTACTTCATCACTAAGAAACTAAGTAAAAGACTATTACTTAATGACACATATTCCATATACATTTGAAATGATTCAAATTATCTAATGATCCTCGATAGTATATTTATCCACCATATTCATATTGTATTATGGTATAATAGATGTAAACAATTTCAGTATTTTCCTTCTTCTCCATCACCAAATTTTATGTTACTTCTTCACTAAGAAACTAAGTTAAAAGACTATTACTTAATGACACATATTCCATATACATTTGACATAATTCAAATTATGTAATGAGTCTTGATAGTATATTTATTGACCATATTCATATTGTATTTTGGTATAATAGATGTAAACAATTTCAGTATTTTCCTTCTTTTCCATCAACAAATCTTAGGTTACTTCATCACTAAGAAACTAAGTTAAAAGACTATTACTTAATGACACATATTCCATATACATTTGAAATAATTCAAATTATCTAATTAGTCTCGATAGTATATTTATTGACCATATTCATATTGTATTTGGTATAATAGATGTAAACAATTTCAGTATTTTCCTTCTTTTCCATCACCAAATCTTAGGTACTTCATCACTAAGAAACTAAGTTAAAAGACTATTACTTAATGACACATATTCCATATACATTTGAAATAATTCAAATTATCTAATGAGTCTCGATAGTATATTTATTCACCATATTCATATTGTATTATGGTATAATACATGTAAACAGTTTCAGTATTTTCTAACTCTCCATCACCAAATCTTAGGTTACTTCATCACTAAGAAACTAAGTTAAAAGACTATTACTTAATGACACATATTCCATATACATTTCAAATAATTCAAATTATCTAATGAGTCTCGATATTATATTTACCCACCATATTCATATTGTATTATGGTATAATAGATGTAAACAATTTCAGTATTTTCCTTCTTCTCCATCACCAAATTTTAGGTTACTTCTTCACTAAGAAACTAAGTTAAAAGACTATTACTTAATGACACATATTCCATATAAATTTGCAACAATTCAAATTATCTAATGAGTCTCGATAGTATATTTTATCCACCATATTCATATTGTATTATGGCATAATAGATGTAAACAGTTTCAGTATTTCCTTCTTCTCCATCACCAATTTTAGGTTACTTCATCACTAAGAAACTAACTTAAAAGACTATTACTTAATGACACATATTCCATATACATTTGAAATAATTCAAATTATCTAATGAGTCTCGATAGTATATTTATCCACCATATTCATATTCTATTTTGGTATAATAGATGTAAACAATTTCAGTATTTTCCTTCTTCTCCATCACCAAATTTTAGGTTACTTCTTCACTAAGAAACTAAGTTAAAAGACTATTACTTAATGACACATATTCCATATACATTTGAAATAATTCAAATTATCTAATGAGTCTCGATAGTATATTTATCCACCATATTCATATTATATTATGGTATAATAGATGTAAACAATTTCAGTATTTTCCTTCTTCTCCATCACCAAATTTTAGGTTACTTCTTCACTAAGAAACTAAGTTAAAAGACTATTACTTAATGACACATATTCCATATACATTTGAAATAATTCAAATTATCTAATGAGTCTTGATAGTATATTTATTGACCATATTCATATTGTATTTTGGTATAATAGATGTAAACAATTTCAGTATTTTCCTTCTTTTCCATCACCAAATCTGAGGTTACTTCATCACTAAGAAACTAACTTAAAAGGCTATTACTTAATGACACATATTCCATATACATTTGAAATAATTCAAATTATCTAATGAGTCTCGATAGTATATTTATCCACCATATTCATATTGTATTATGGTATAATAGAGGTAAACAGTTTCAGTATTTTCTAATTCTCCATCACCAAATCTTAGGTTACTTCATCACTAAGAAACTAAGTTAAAAGACTATTACTTAATGACACATATTCCATATACATTTGAAATAATTCAAATTATCTAATGAGTCTCAATAGTATATTTATCCACCATATTCATATTGTATTATGGTATAATAGATGTAAACAATTTCAGTATTTTCCTTCTTCTCCATCACCCAATTTTAGGTTACTTCTTCACTAAGAAACTAAGTTAAAAGACTATTACTTAATGACACATATTCCATATACATTTGAAATAATTCAAATTATCTAATGAGTCTCGATAGTATATTTATCCACCATATTCATATTGTATTTTGGTATAATAGATGTAAACAATTTCAGTATTTTCCTTCTTTTCCATCACCAAATCTTAGGTTACTTCATCACTAAGAAACTAAGTTAAAAGACTATTACTTAATGAAACATATTCCTTATACATTTGAAATAATTCAAATTATCTAATGAGTCTCGATAGTATATTTACCCACCATATTCATATTGTATTATGGTATAATAGATGTAAACAATTTCAGTATTTTCCTTCTTCTCCATCACCAAATTTTAGGTTACTTCTTCACTAAGAAACTAAGTTAAAAGACTATTACTTAATGACACATATTCCATATACATTTGAAATAATTCAAATTATCTAATGATTCTCGATAGTATATTTATTCACCATATTCATATTGTATTATGGTATAATAGATGTAAACAATTTCAGTATTTTCTAATTCTCCATAACGAAATCTTAGGTTACTTCATCACTAAGAAACTAAGTTAAAAGACTATTACTTAATGACACATATTCCATATACATTTGACATAATTCAAATTATCTAATGAGTCTCGATAGTACATTTATCCACCATATTCATATTGTATTATGGTATAATAGATGTAAACAATTTCAGTATTTTCCTTCTTGTCCATCACCAAAATTTAGGTTACTTATTCACTAAGAAACTAAGTTAAAAGACTATTACTTAATGACACATATTCCATATACATTTGAAATAATTCAAATTATCTAATGAGTCTCGATAGTATATTTATTGACCATATTCATATTGTATTTTGGTATAATAGATGTAAACAATTTCAGTATTTTCCTTCTTTTCCATCACCAAATCTTAGGTTACTTCATCACTAAGAAACTAAGTTAAAAGACTATTACTTAATGACACATATTCCATATACATTTGAAATAATTCAAATTATCTAATGAGTCTTGATAGTATATTTATTGACCATATTCATATTGTATTTTGGTATAATAGATGTAAACAATTTCAGTATTTTCCTTCTTTTCCATCACCAAATCTGAGGTTACTTCATCACTAAGAAACTAACTTAAAAGGCTATTACTTAATGACACATATTCCATATACATTTGAAATAATTCAAATTATCTAATGAGTCTCGATAGTATATTTATCCACCATATTCATATTGTATTATGGTATAATAGAGGTAAACAGTTTCAGTATTTTCTAATTCTCCATCACCAAATCTTAGGTTACTTCATCACTAAGAAACTAAGTAAAAGACTATTACTTAATGACACATATTCCATATACATTTGAAATAATTCAAATTATCTAATGAGTCTCAATAGTATATTTATCCACCATATTCATATTGTATTATGGTATAATAGATGTAAACAATTTCAGTATTTTCCTTCTTCTCCATCACCCAATTTTAGGTTACTTCTCTTCACTAAGAAACTAAGTTAAAAGACTATTACTTAATGACACATATTCCATATACATTTGAAATAATTCAAATTATCTAATGAGTCTCGATAGTATATTTATCCACCATATTCATATTGTATTTTGGTATAATAGATGTAAACAATTTCAGTATTTTCCTTCTTTTCCATCACCAAATCTTAGGTTACTTCATCACTAAGAAACTAAGTTAAAAGACTATTACTTAATGAAACATATTCCTTATACATTTGAAATAATTCAAATTATCTAATGAGTCTCGATAGTATATTTACCCACCATATTCATATTGTATTATGGTATAATAGATGTAAACAATTTCAGTATTTTCCTTCTTCTCCATCACCAAATTTTAGGTTACTTCTTCACTAAGAAACTAAGTTAAAAGACTATTACTTAATGACACATATTCCATATACATTTGAAATAATTCAAATTATCTAATGATTCTCGATAGTATATTTATTCACCATATTCATATTGTATTATGGTATAATAGATGTAAACAATTTCAGTATTTTCTAATTCTCCATAACGAAATCTTAGGTTACTTCATCACTAAGAAACTAAGTTAAAAGACTATTACTTAATGACACATATTCCATATACATTTGACATAATTCAAATTATCTAATGAGTCTCGATAGTACATTTATCCACCATATTCATATTGTATTATGGTATAATAGATGTAAACAATTTCAGTATTTTCCTTCTTGTCCATCACCAAAATTTAGGTTACTTATTCACTAAGAAACTAAGTTAAAAGACTATTACTTAATGACACATATTCCATATACATTTGAAATAATTCAAATTATCTAATGAGTCTCGATAGTATATTTATTGACCATATTCATATTGTATTTTGGTATAATAGATGTAAACAATTTCAGTATTTTCCTTCTTTTCCATCACCAAATCTTAGGTTACTTCATCACTAAGAAACTAAGTTAAAAGACTATTACTTAATGACACATATTCCATATACATTTGAAATAATTCAAATTATCTAATGAGTCTAGATAGTATTTTATTCACCATATTCATATTGTATTATGGTATAATACATGTAAACAGTTTCAGTATTTTCTAACTCTCCATCACCAAATCTTAGGTTACTTCATCACTAAGAAACTAAGTTAAAAGACTATTACTTAATGACACATATTCCATATACATATGAAATAATTCAAATTATCTAATGAGTCTCGATAGTATATTTATCCACCATATTCATATTGTATTATGGTATAATAGAGGTAAACAGTTTCAGTATTTTCTAATTCTCCATCACCAAATCTTAGGATACTTCATCACTAAGAAACTAAGTTAAAAGACTATTACTTAATGACTCATATTTCATATACATTTGAAATAATTCAAATTGTCTAATGAGTCTCGATAGTATATTTATTGACCATATTCACATTGTATTATGGTATAATAGATGTAAACAATTTCAGTAATTTCCTTCTTCTCCATCACCAAATTTTAGGTTACTTCTTCACTAAGAAACTAAGTTAAAAGACTATTACTTAATGACACATATTCCATATACATTTGAAATAATTCAAATTATCTAATGAGTCTCGATAGTATATTTATTGACCATATTCATATTGTATTTTGGTATAATAGATGTAAACAATTTCAGTATTTTCCTTCTTTTCCATCACCAAATCTTAGGTTACTTCATCACTAAGAAACTAAGTTAAAATACTATAACTTAATGACACATATTCCATATACATTTGAAATAATTCAAATTATCTAATGAGTCTCGATAGTATATTTATTTACCATATTCATATTGTATTATGGTATAATAGATGTAAACAGTTTTAGTATTTTCTAATTCTCCATCACCAAATCTTAGGTTACTTCATCACTAAGAAACTAAGTTAAAAGACTATTACTTAATGACACATATTCCATATACATTTGAAATAATTCAAATTATCTAATGAGTCTCGATAGTATATTTATCCACCATATTCATATTGTATTATGGTATAATAGATGTAAACAGTTTCGGTATTTTCCTTCTTCTCCATCACCAAATTTTAGGTTACTTCTTCACTAAGAAACTAAGTTAAAAGACTATTACTTAATGACACATATTCCATATACATTTGAAATAATTCAAATTATCTAATGAGTCTCGATAGTATATTTATTGACCATATTCATATTGTATTTTGGTATAATAGATGTAAACAATTTCAGTATTTTCCTTCTTTTCCATCACCAAATCTTAGGTTACTTCATCACTAAGAAACTAAGTTAAAAGACTATTACTTAATGACACATATTCCTTATACATTTGAAATAATTCAAATTATCTAATGAGTCTCGATAGTATATTTACCCACCATATTCATATTGTATTATGGTATAATAGATGTAAACAATTTCAGTATTTTCCTTCTTCTCCATCACCAAATTTTAGGTTACTTCTTCACTAAGAAACTAAGTTAAAAGACTATTACTTAATGACACATATTCCATATAAATTTGAAACAATTCAAATTATCTAATGAGTCTCGATAGTATATTTATCCACCATATTCATATTGTATTATGGCACAATAGATGTAAACAGTTTCAGTATTTCCTTCTTCTCCATCACCAAATTTTAGGTTACTTCATCACTAAGAAACTAACTTAAAAGACTATTACTTAATGACACATATTCCATATACATTTGAAATAATTCAAATTATCTAATGAGTCTCGATAGTATATTTATCCACCATATTCATATTGTATTTTGGTATAATAGATGTAAACAATTTCAGTATTTTCCTTCTTCTCCATCACCAAATTTTAGGTTACTTCTTCACTAAGAAACTAAGTTAAAAGACTATTACTTAATGACACATATTCCATATACATTTGAAATAATTCAAATTATCTAATGAGTCTCGATAGTATATTTATCCACCATATTCATATTATATTATGGTATAATAGATGTAAACAATTTCAGTATTTTCCTTCTTCTCCATCACCAAATTTTAGGTTACTTCTTCACTAAGAAACTAAGTTAAAAGACTATTACTTAATGACACATATTCCATATACATTTGAAATAATTCAAATTATCTAATGAGTCTTGATAGTATACTTATTGACCATATTCATATTGTATTTTGGTATAATAGATGTAAACAATTTCAGTATTTTCCTTCTTTTCCATCACCAAATCTGAGGTTACTTCATCACTAAGAAACTAACTTAAAAGACTATTACTTAATGACACTTATTCCATATACATTTGAAATAATTCAAATTATCTAATGAGTCTCGATAGTATATTTATCCACCATATTCATATTGTATTATGGTATAATAGATGTAAACAATTTCAGTATTTTCCTTCTTCTCCATCACCAAATTTTAAGTTACTTCTTCACTAAGAAACTAAGTTAAAAGACTATTACTTAATGACACATATTCCATATACATTTGAAATAATTCAAATTATCTAATGAGTCTCGATAGTATATTTATCCACCATATTCATATTGTATTTTGGTATAATAGATGTAAACAATTTCAGTATTTTCCTTCTTTTCCATCACCAAATCTTAGGTTACTTCATCACTAAGAAACTAAGTTAAAAGACTATTACTTAATGACACATATTCCATATACATTTGAAATAATTCAAATTATCTAATGAGTCTCGATAGTATATTTATTCACCATATTCATATTATATTATGGTATAATACATGTAACCAGTTTCAGTATTTTCTAATTCTCCATCACCAAATCTTAGGTTACTTCATCACTAAGAAACTAACTTAAAAGACTATTACTTAATGACACACATTCCATATACATTTGAAATAATTCAAATTATCTAATGAGTCTCGATAGAATATTTATCAACCATATTCATATTGTATTATGGTATAATAGAGGTAAACAGTTTCAGTATTTTCTAATTCTCCATCACCAAATCTTAGGTTACTTCATCACTAAGAAACTAAGTTAAAAGACTATTACTTAATGACACATATTCCATATACATTTGAAATAATTCAAATTATCTAATGAGTCTCGATATTATATTTATCCACCATATTCATATTATATTATGGTATAATAGAGGTAAACAGTTGCAGTATTTTCTAATTCTCCATCACCAAATCTTAGGATACTTCATCACTAAGAAACTAAGTTAAAAGACTATTACTTAATTACTCATATTTCATATACATTTGAAATAATTCAAATTATCTAATGAGTATCGATAGTATATTTATTCACCATATTCATATTGTATTATGGTATAATACATGTCAACAGTTTCAGTATTTTCTAATTCTCCATCACCAAATCTAAGGTTACTTCATCACTAAGAAACTAAGTTAAAAGACTATTACTTAATGACACATATTCCATATACATTTGAAATAATTCAAATTATCTAATGAGTCTCGATAGTATATTTATCCACCATATTCATATTGTATTATGGTATAATAGATGTAAACAATTTCAGTATTTTCCTTCTTCTCCATCACCAAATTTTAGGTTACTTCTTCACTAAGAAACTAAGTTAAAAGACTATTACTTAATGACACATATTCCATATACATTTGAAATAATTCAAATTACCAAATGAGTCTCGATAGTATATTTATTGAGCATATTCATATTGTATTTTGGTATAATAGATGTAAACAATTTCAGTATTTTCCTTCTTTTCCATCACCAAATCTTAGGTTACTTCATCACTAAGAAACTAAGTTAAAAGACTATTACTTAATGACACATATTCCATATACATTTGAAATAATTCAAATTATCTAATAAGTCACGATAGTATATTTATCCACCATATTCATATTGTATTATGGTATAATAGATGTAAACAGTTTCAGTATTTTCTAATTCTCCATCACCAAATCTTAGGTTACTTCATCACTAAGAAACTAAGTTAAAAGACTATTACTTAATGACACATATTCCATATACATTTGAAATGATTCAAATTATCTAATGATCCTCGATAGTATATTTATCCACCATATTCATATTGTATTATGGTATAATAGATGTAAACAATTTCAGTATTTTCCTTCTTCTCCATCACCAAATTTTATGTTACTTCTTCACTAAGAAACTAAGTTAAAAGACTATTACTTAATGACACATATTCCATATACATTTGACATAATTCAAATTATGTAATGAGTCTTGATAGTATATTTATTGACCATATTCATATTGTATTTTGGTATAATAGATGTAAACAATTTCAGTATTTTCCTTCTTTTCCATCAACAAATCTTAGGTTACTTCATCACTA
>CATIWC010003858.1:0-29797 GCA_948472305.1 Vicia faba | reverse complement strand
TCAAGTCTTTGAGTAAAAACAAAAGTCTTAGTAAAATAAAAATAGAAAAACCCATTACTTTTTGCATGATCTTTTGTAGTTTTGATAAACAATTATATTTTGATAACTAATCAAACCATTTTTTTATTTTTTAGAACAATGAGAAAGTGTTGAACATTTGATAATGATGGATTTATTTATAGGAGTTTTAGCTTTAGTAGTTATTGTATCATTTATTTGTTGGGTAATTAAGGAGTGGCGAGCAAGAACAGCTCACTGAGTAAAAAATGCTCGTCGAGCAGCAAAAAATTCTCAACGATCAACATTAGAGGTAGACCGTCAATTGATGCAAGAGATGGTTGATGTTTCCACATATGATTTGACTCACCATCTTTCACTTCATCAAGAGACGTGTGCGATATATAAAAAAGACTTTCTACATAGATGCACAATCCATGGTCTACCTTGTCAAAATATCTTATGTGAGACATGTTTAACTCAGAACATATCAGCGACATAGATTGTCCAATGTCCTGTTTGTAGCGAAAAATTTAGAGAGGGTAAAATGATTATAAAATATAATAAATTAATAAATTTAATGTATTAGTTATTTTCTCTTTTGTTGTATGTATTTAAATTTTAGATTTATGTTTTTATGGTATTTAAAATATGTTTTAAAATAAAACTCTTTATTTTTATTTTCTTTATATTTTTTAAAATTTTTAATTCTTCATGAGAATATAATAAAATTATAAAATTTGATTTTAACATGTAAATAGTAATGAACATAAATAAGTAAACATGGAAATTTGATTGATTAATATTACAACTTAAAAAAATTATTATCAAAGTTAAAAAAAGTACATAAAAACACGCTTTTTTATTTATAATTTAAAAATGTTAAAATTTTGATCAAATACTTTACAAAAACTATTATTTCAAAGGGTGGGTTATGGAGTAAACTATTTTGATTAACCTAATCAAGCATGTACACATGTATTAACATCACAAACCCCGCTTCTTTGGTTTATATAAATGGTAGACCAAAAAAGAAAAGTAAAAATGTAGCATTTGTGTCCAACACTAAAGAGAATGAAGATCAAGATGAAAAAGACACTGAGAAAAGCCTATCAAATACTATAGTTTATATTAAGAGGAAATTTAACCTCGCTTTAAAAAAATTTGGAAAGAAATTGAAGGACTAATTTATCAGGAAAGAAGTCTGATTCACGTCCCTCAAACAAAAGAAAGGATGATAAACATCCAGCAAAGGCAAAAGAGCTCAATGCTATGAATTTGAAGGATTTGATCACATAAAAACTGCATGTCCTACTTTTCTCATGAAATGGAGGAAGGATTTTTTCTATCTTTTGGTCTGAGTTTGATAATTAAATTGGAGGAGAAGGAGCTAATAATGTCATGGTTTTCACTGGTAAATATGAATTTTCTGGTAAGTCTGGAGATGAAAAGATTTTAGCAATAGAGCATGTTGAAACTTATAGAGAATTGCTCATTGAATGGAAAGAGTTTTGCAAAAAAGAACAGAAGCAAAAAGACATCATAAGTACTTTTTTCCTTTAAGAGAAAGAGTAACTTCTTTCAACCATCTCAGAGCTTGAAGAAAAAGTTAACTTGTTGGATTAAACACATATGTCATGTGCACGTGGATGAGAATAAATCAAATTAAATATTGAAATGCTAACCCTCACTTGCATTAGTTTATGGTCTACCTCTAATGTTGTTTGACTAGCATTTTTTATTTCTTGAAGCGTCATTTTCTGCTAAGTGAGTAGCTCGGCGAGCATTTCTTACTCATCACTCTGCAACTACACAATAAATAGTTGGTACTAAAACTACTAAAACCAAAACTCCTAAAAATATCCTTATCTCTATCAAATGTCCAAGATTCACTTATCTCCTGAAAAAGAAAAAAAGAGTATGATAGTTTATCAAAACCACATTATCAATATGTTTATCAAAACTTCAATATTCTTCAGCAATAAACAGATTTACAGAAACTAAAATCAAGAAACAATTTCAATGTTTCAGTGATTTTGAATAACTTAATGTAGTGTGTGATTCTCTTACAATTATTAGAATGTACCACGTTACAACGAATATGTTTATTGATAAAAAATTAAAAAATACCTAAGTTGAACTATTGAGAATATATTTTTATTGCGATCTGCTAAGGTTAGATTATGTCTTTTTCTACTCCATATTCTAATTAAAAATAATAATATTTTGTTTCCTTTGCATTCTTGGTTGATGATAGAATTGTTTTTTTTGTGAGGTTTTTATTTTTTTATTTTTAATAATTACAATAATTTGTAATTAAAAAATAAATGAAATAATTACAATTTTATTTTTACATAACATAATAATTAAATTTGAAAGTAAACATGTGATTTTTCTTTCAAATACAAATATACATGTGTATGCATATATATATATATATATATATATATATATATATATATATATATATATATATATATATATATATATATATATATATATATATATATATATATATATATATATATATATATATATATATATATATATATATATATGAAACTATTGAATAAATAATTTATATTTTAAAAATATAAACATACACACTTATGTGTTTTTCTAAAGGAGAATATAAATTAATATATGAACATAATACAAAGAGTTTGCTTGACAAAAATATTATGTTAGTTTAACCACTATCAACAAATAAAATGCTACTGATGGTTCACTATTGTCTTCAATGATACTATCATACAATCATGATTAGAATTTCTTTTACTAGATCATAACAATTATTAATTAAAATGTATAATATTTATAAATTATTATTAAAGAACCAACATAAAAAGGAAACAAACATACTCTCAAGGACTCAACATAAAAGAGATTAAATATTTGTGGAAAGTCTTGCTTCAAGTCTTCATGGCCTGGCCAGTGTTAGAATATCATATTTATCATCATCATCAAGTTGTGCCTATAATTTGTAAAATACAAATTAATATTATATATATGAATCTAAAAATGAATCACCATGCAAAATGTATCATCAATAAACCAGTGAATCTAAGTGATTTCAAGTTAACTTAGAGGTTCATAAATTTTCTACACACAAAAACAAATTATTAAACATTATATTTTGATAAGACCTATTAAAATGTTTTCTAAATTAATTTAATTGTTTACAAAATCTCACTATACGATATATAACATCCCTCTTTTTAATTTTGACATATTTTTGAGAACCAAGTCTTTGAGTAAAAACAAAAGTCTTAGTAAAAAAAAAATAGAAAAACCCATTAGTTTTTGCATGATCTCTTGTAGTTTTGATAAACAATTGTATTTTGATAACTAATCAAACCATTTATTTCTTTTTTAGAACAATAAGAAAGTGTTGAACATTTGATAGTAATGGATTTATTTATTTGACTTTTAGCTTTAGTAGTTATTGTATCATTTATTTGTTTGGTAATTAAGGAGCGGCGAGCAAGAACAGCTCACTGAGTAAAAAATGCTCATCGAGCAGCAAAAAAATTCTCAACGATCAGCATTAGAGATAGACTGTCAATTGATGCAAGAGATGGTTGATGTTTCAACATATGATTTGACTCACCTTCTTTCACTTCATCAAGAGACGTGTGCGATATGTAAAAAAGACTTTGTACATAGATGCACAATCCATGGTCTACCTTGTCAAAATATCTTATGTGAGACATGTTTAACTCAGAACATATCATCGACATAGATTGTCCAATGTCCTGTTTGTAGCGAAAAATTTAGAGAGGGTAAAATGATTATAAAATATAATAAATTAATAGATTTTGAAATTACCCCCTACAAAGAATTGACCAAAATGTTTCTGGTTTAATAACCTCTGCTACATGTTTTGGAGAAAAAAATTGTCGAAATAGCAATGTCGCTCACGTGAGAGACCTATCAAAGTCTATCGTCGTAGCCTGAGATTTATTTTTTGACTAAAAATAGTTAAAACTTGAGTAAAATTAATCAACCATGATTAACTCTTCCAACAATAGCACCAAAATCAATTAACTCTATTTATACATCAATTACGATTTTCTCTTAATCTCTTTCTTTTTTAGATAAAACTCCTTGCTTGCTTTTGTATCACTTTTCACCTTCAAATTCTCCATTTCATTTACGTCCTTTTCAGTTCACTGGAAAAAACTTAGAAATTTCCATAATTTCAAAGACAAACCAGTCAATTTTGGACAAGCCAACGGCGATTTCTGTGTCCAAATACAACACGACGTCGTGGAACCACTTTAACATTGCCTTCCATCTATGACAAAGACAAATGATAGATATTATGATTCTGTAAAGGAATCGAAATCTCTTCTTCATTAGAAGAAGCATACACACTAAAACTTGCGTAGGAAAAAGACACTGCACTCACTTTGCAATATTCACACGTTTATTGCTTTCCAAATCCATCTATTAAGTTTGTCAAATAGAATTAGTGGAGTACTCCATGTGCTATATATTATGGCTTATACTTTTTCTTTGTGTAATTGTTTAAATTATGTTACCAGGTACGTTTATACATGTGGAAAAGTGAGTCAATTTTATTTAATTCTTTATTTTCAACCATTTATTTTGCTTTGGGGTGTAATCATCAATTTTTTATGTATGTTTTCATTATAAAACAGGTGTTTAATTATCAAGGATCATAGATATAAATTAACAGTGACAGAATCAATTTAAAGTGATATTAAAAAGATTTTTTATCAAATATAAATAAATTTATTTTTCTTCAATATTAATGTAAGGTTTTAAAGCTTCTAAAAGGTACTCTTCATATTTGTTTTTTTTTTACTATTTTAGTTAGACAATCTTTGACTATATTCTAAGTAAAAAAAATACTATTTTGTTTCCTTTGCATTCTTGGTTGATGATAGATTTATTTTTATTTGGGAGGTTTTTTATTTTTTATTTTTAATAATTACAATAATTTGTAATTAAATAAAAATATGAAATAAATAAATTTTTATTTTTACATAACATAATAATTAAATTAGAAGGTAAACATGTGATTTTTCTTTCAAATGCAAATATACATGTGTATGCACGCACACGTGCACGCATATATATATATATATATATATATATATATATATATATATATATATATATATATATATATATATATATATATATATATATATATATATATATATATATATATATATATATATATATATATTAAAAAGATTATAAATTTAAAAATAAAATAAAATATTTAGTAAATAATTTATATTTTCAAATATAACACTTATTAATATATGGACATAATACATAGAGTTTTTTGACAAAAATATTATGAAAGTTTAAAATTATTTTCTTTCAAATATGGTTAAGTCACCACTGATTCTAATCACTAAAATGATTAAGTAATAGCTTCCATAAATTGAAATGCATACCAAATATAATTAATAGGGTTTTTTTTATCAAATTCCTTTTATCTTACATTCTCTTTAAAAAAATCTTTTATCATAAATTAAAATTTTCAATAAATAAATAACAAATTTATACTCCACTTATACTCCCCACACAGACATATATAATATATTTTCTATTATAGTTATGAAGAGAGTTTCTAGAATATCTTCATGGAAACTTTTATCTCTATTTTTATATTAACAAGTCACGTATATAATCCTTTAGCTTATTTGTTGCACCTTTTTTAACCATTAGAAATATTTGATGGCTATGGGGAATATTAAAAAAATTTAATTATACCTATGCCTCTAACAACTTGAATCTATTCTTTTTATAACTAAAAATACCCTGTTTTGGAAAGTAAAAGGAAAATATAATAAACAAAATTAGAGATTAAAATTTAGCGTTTAGCAAATGTTGAACAAAGTTAAAATAAAAATATATTTATTAACTTGAATTTAAGATGAAGATTAACGTCATATAATTGCTAAAATCTTTTTTTTAAAGTTATAATATATATTATGATCTTTAGAAATATGTAAACTTTAAACTTAGTTCTATGTCTTTTTTGTAAAAAACTTTTCTTCTATTTCTATTTGCAAAGATTATATAACAACACTTTAATATAAATCATTAAGTTCATAGAAATTTAACCACTATCAAAAATAAAATGCTATTAATTGTTCACTGTTGTCTTCAATGACAGTATCACTTATAAAGATTATATAACAACACTTTGCTTTAATATAAATCATTAAGTTTATAGATATCTAACCACTATCAAAAAATAAAATGCTATTGATGGTTAACTATTGTCTTCAATGACACTGGCATACAATCATGATTAAAATTACTTTTACTATATCATAACAATTAACAATTGAAATGTGTAATATTTATAAATTATTATTAAAAAACCAACATAGAAAAGAAACAAACATCCTCTCAAGGACTCAACATTAAGCATAGAGGGACTGAACATCAAACATAAAGGATCATTAAATATTTATGGAAAGTCTTGCTTCGAGTCTTCATGGTCTGGTCAGTGTTATAAAATACAAATTAATATTATATATATATGAATCTAAAAATGAATCACCGTGCAAAACTTATCATCAATAAACCAGTGAATCTAAGTGATTTCAAGTTAACTTAGAGGTTCATAAATTTTCTACACACAAAAACAAATTATTAAACATTATATTTTGATAAGACCTATTAAAATGTTTTCTAAATTATTTTAATTGTTTACAAAATCTCACTACACGATATATAACATCCCTCTTTTTAATTTTGACATATTTTTGAGAATCAAGTCTTTGAGTAAAAACAAAAGTCTTAGTAAAACAAAAATAGAAAAACCCATTAGTTTTTGCATGATCTCTTGTAGTTTTGATAAACAATTATATTTTGATAACTAATCAAACCATTTTTTTCTTTTTTAGAACAATGAGAAAGTGTTGAACATTTGATAATGATGGATTTATTTATAGGAGTTTTAGCTTTAGTAGTTATTGTATAATTTATTTGTTGGGTAATTAAGGAGTGGCGAGCAAGAACAGCTCACTGAGTAAAAAATGCTCGTCGAGCAGCAAAAAATTCTCAACGATCAGCATTAGAGGTAGACCGTCAATTGATGCAAGAGATGGTTGATGTTTCAACATATGATTTGACTCACCATCTTTCACTTCATCAAGAGATGTATGCGATATATAAAAAAGACTTTGTACATAGAAGCACAATCCATGGTCTACCTTGTCAAAATGTCTTATGTGAGACATGTTTAACTCAGAACATATCAGCGACATAGATTGTCCAATGTCCTGTTTGTAGGGAAAAATTTAGAGAGGGTAAAATGATTATAAAATTTAATAAATTAATAAATTTAATGTATTAGTTATTTTCTCTTTTGTTGTATGTATTTAAATGTTAGATTTATGTTTTTATGGTATTTAAAATATGTTTTAAATAAAAACTCTTTATTTTTATTTTCTTTATATTTTTTAAAATTTGTAATTCTTGATGAGAATATAATAAAATTATAAAATTTGATTTTAATATGTAAATAGTAATGAACATAAATAAGTAAACATGGAGATTTGATTGATTAATATTACAACTTAAACAAATTATTATCAAAGTTAAAAAAAAATACATAAAAAAAGCACGCTTTTTTATTTATAATTTAAAAATGTTAAAATTTTGATCTAATACTTTACAAAAAGTATTATTTCAAAGGGTGGGTTATGGAATGAACAATTTTGATTAACCCAATCAAGCATGTACACATGTATTAACATCACAAACCCCGCTTCTTTGGTTTATATAAATGGTAGACCAAAAAAGAAAAGTAAAAATGTAGCATTTGTGTCCAACACTAAAGAGAATGAAGATCAAGATGAAAAAGACACTGAGAAAAGCCTATCAAATACTATAGTTTATATTAAGAGGAAATGTAACCTCGCCTTAAAAAAATTTGGAAAAAAATTGAAGGACTTATTTATCAGGAAAGAAGTCTGATTCACGTCCCTCAAATAAAAAGAAAGGATGATCAACATCCAGCAAAGGCAAAAGAGCTCAATGCTATGAATTTGAAGGATTTGATCACATAAAAATTGCATGTCCTACTTTTCTCATGAAATGGAGGAAGGATTTTTTCTATCTTTTGGTCTGAATTTGATAATTAAATTGGAGGAGAAGGAGCTAATAATGTCATGGTTCTCACTGGTAAATATGAATTTTGCGGTGAGTCTGGAGATGAAAAGATTTTTGCAATAGAGCATGTTGAAACTTTTAGAGAATTGATCATTGAATGGAAAGAGTTTTGCAAAAGAGAATAGAAGCAAAAAGACATCATAAGTACTTTTTTCCTTTAAGAGATAGAGGAACTTCTTTCAACCATGTCAGAGCTGGAAGAAAAAGTTAACTTGTTGAATTAAACACATATTTCATGTGCACGTGGAAGTGAAATTAATCAAATTAAATATTGAAATGTTAACCCTCACTTGCATTAGTTTATGGTCTACCTCTAATGTTGTTCGACTAGCATTTTTTATTTCCTTAAGCCTCATTTTCTGCTATGTGAGTAGCTCGGCGAGCATTTCTAGCTCATCACTCTGCAATTACACAATAAATAGTAGGTACAAAAACTACTAAAACCAAAACTCCTAAAAATATCACAATAAATAGTTTCATTTATATATATATATGAAACTATTGAATAAATAATTTATATTTTAAAAATATAAACATACACACTTATGTGTTTTTCTAAAGGAGAATATAAATTAATATATGAACATAATACAAAGAGTTTGCTTGACAAAAATATTATGTTAGTTTAACCACTATCAACAAATAAAATGCTATTGATGGTTCACTATTGTCTTCAATGATACTAGCATACAATCATGATTAGAATTTCTTTTACTAGATCATAACAATTATTAATTGAAATGTGTAATATTTATAAATTATTATTAAAGAACCAACATAAAAAGGAAACAAACATACTCTCAAAGACTCAGCATAAAAAGGATTATTAAATATTTATAGAAAGTCTTACTTCAAGTCTTCATGGCCTGACCAGTGTTAGAATATCATATTTATCATCATCATCGTCAAGTTGTGCCTATAATTTGTAAAATACAAATTAATATTATATATATGAATCTAAAAATGAATCACCATGCAAAACTTATCATCAATAAACCAGTGAATCTAAGTGATTTCAAGTTAACTTAGAGGTTCAGAAATTTTCTACACACAAAAACAAATTATTAAACATTATATTTTGATAAGACCTATTAAAATGTTTTCTAAATTAATTTAATTGTTTACAAAATCTCACTACACGATATATAACATCCCTCTTTTTAATTTTGACATATTTTTGAGAATCAAGTCTTTGAGTAAAAACAAAAGTCTTAGTAAAACAAAAATAGAAAAACCCATTAGTTTTTGCATGATCTCTTGTAGTTTTGATAAACAATTATATTTTGATAAGTAATCAAACCATTTTTTTATTTTTTAGAACAATGAGAAAGTGTTGAACATTTGATAATGATGGATTTATTTATAGGAGTTTTAGCTTTAGTAGTTATTGTATCATTTATTTGTTTGTGTTGTACCCCAAAATTTGCCCTCCCATATTTCTCAAAACATTTCAAGAAAATTCACAAGTCCAACCCGGCGTGTTATATTCAGGTGTTCTTTCGTCAAGATATCTCTGGTAACATATTCTCAAATTCAGGTTCGGCTCAAGAGTCAATTCTTTGAAGAAGGTATCCGAATGTGTGAGTTTTCTCGAAGAAATATGGTGAAAAAAGTGTGCTGAAAGTGCAGTTTTTACGCGCTAAAAAATTCATAACTTGAAGATCGTGACTCGTTTTGAACCCGTTCCGGTGGCCAAAATTCCGTCTTGACATTATCTATGTTTTCATCTCTCACGGCTGGAAGCCAATTTCGATCAGAAGGTCTTCAAAAATGTGGATTTATCAAGTATTTTCGTACAGAAAATTTGTGACAGAAGTTTATTTGCGTCATGTTCAGAAAATCATAACTTGGTCGATTTTCATCGTATCGAGCTGGTTCCGGCGCCAAAATTTCACAAATTGAGTTGGCTACATTTTCATAGAAGGTATTGAGTTCAAATGGTATTCAAAAGGCCTTCGTTTTTTGCTCAGAGTGCGTGACACGCTGAAAATCCTGAATGCTGAATATTATTTCATCTGAGGCGAAACTTCGAAAATTCATAACTCGGTCAATTTTTATCGGATTGGACTCATATTTTTACACAAGATCACTGACTCATAGATCTACAACTTTGCTTCAAAAGTCGAGACCAAATTATGCACCGATCAATACCAGTTTTTTATTGAAGAACGTGTCAGAGCCGACACTGGAGCCCAAAATAAGTTTGTCTGAGCTGAAACTTCAAAAATTCATAACTAATTCACCGTTTATCCGATTGAGTCGATTTTCGGACAGGAGTTAGTTCTCGATGTCGGCTACATTTTGTTTTCACATTTCAACTTCAAAAAATGCACTTAAGTCCCTGCGATTTAGCCTGGAAAGTGACGAATTCAAGTGAATATTGGAGGCCCAATTGCACATTCAAAGCCCATTTTCTTTACCCTAATTTCCACTATATAATCACCTTCTTGTCACACAAAAAAGAAGAAAAAAAAAGAGAGAAAAAAAGAAGGAGAAAAAAGAGAGAGAAAACCTTGCCACAACACTGTTGGAATATCAAACTCTTTCAAGAACCCTAAAACCTTGAAATCCTTATTACAAATCCCTCTCTCACTACAAACAAAGCCATCACAGTTATAAACCAATACCTCACTACTTCTTCAGTAAGGATAAGGCTGGCTTGATCTCCATGATCCTAATTTTCCAGTAAGGCATAAAAGCATTCAGGTCACTAATCTTCCAGTAAGGGTAAGATTGATTTGATCTCCATGATCAAAAGGGTATAATCATTCATACATGCCATATTGTGCCTAAACATTAAATTTCTTCATATGTTGGTTTTATTTGAATTTTTATGATTTTATTTAATGTGTTCATGAGGTTCAACACTGAAGATTTAGACAGGATCCCATGCAGGTTCATTAAGGAACGTTGAGGCCAAAAGCCAAATGGCCAAAAGGCCAAAAGCCAAATGGCCAAAACAGAACATTTTACACATGACCCCAATACGTGGCGAGACAGACATCCTGAGAAGATTAAGGAACGTTGAGGCCAAAACGCAAATGGCCAAAAGCCAAAAGCCAAATGGCCAAAGTAGAACAACTTATGCATGATGAGGCCAGAACACAAATGGCCAAACCACTCCAATTCACCTCCAATTGGGGACAGAACCCCCTAAGGTATTGTATTTCTTTTCTTTTCTTTATTTTATTTGTTTCAATTATTTCTTTTTTTAATTAGTTCCTTTAATTTAATTTATTTTCATAAAAAAATAAAACAATATAAAAATCAGAAAAAAGACAAAAAATAAGTATTTTTATTTAATGTTATTTTTTTGTAAATAAATATCACTAATTAATTTTAGCTTTGTAAAATTAGGTTTAATTCAAACATTTTTCTTAATAAACTTAAAATTGGTAGAATTAGGTTTTAATCAATTTTTATCCTTTTTTTCTTTTCTTTCACAATAATTAATTATTAAATATTATTTTTGTAATTAAATTACCATGTAAATAATTAGATTAATCTTAGGTTTAATTTTAATATGTTTTCTTAATAAATTAAAAAAACAACTAGAAATAGGGTTAGATTTCATTTAATTCTCTCATAAAAAACCATAAATACAAAAATCTCAAAATAATTTCTTTTTTCATTCTTATTTCATTAGTTTAATCATTTAATTTAATTTCATTAAAAAGGGTCCAACGCCCTCGTTTCCAATTTTAATTCCTATTCACGCATTTTTATTTATTTTGTTTCTTGTAAATATTAATGTAATTCTCCCAAAGCCATGTAATATTTATTTTTCGCACTTTACTTTATTTCTTTATTTACTTTCCGTCAAATCGGGTCCTGGATTTTAATTTTGGCGATGTGGACCCGCGCCTTTGTAATAGTTTAGAACTTTCAATTTCCCACACTTTTTTTAACTGTTAATAAATGCATGCAAGAATGAATGGACAAAAATAAAAACAAACGCGTAGATCACCCATGACATGAACAAGATAAAATAAATGAATCTGACACACAAATCACACACCACCCCTAGGGTACGCCTCACTGTTGCCTTGCTTTGAAAGGTGATCGTCGAATAGAGGATGTCTTAGTAAGTCCTCATGATCCGGGAACCTGGCATGAGGGTAGCTTCTAAGGTGTCTTCCCATTGCTCTGGTGATCACCACGTCCCGAACCCTCGAATTGACCCGAACACCTCCAACGGTGGTGCTACCTACCTTTCAATGGTGGGATGGCACTACTTTAAAGGACATTTACACAGACGAATTCCTTAGGGTAGGTAGACGACTCGTGGATACTTGCTCTAATCTCAAAACAAATTCAAAAAGACTTTTCACACCGACACCTTTTCAAAAAGCTTTCGAAAGCAACTTTTCAAACACTCTTGAGGACCGCTACAAGAGTCGAACTGGAATTTTCAAAGAAACTTTTTAAAACCCACAGTTGAAAAGCAAACAAACCATTTTTGAAAACACAAGTGAGCAAGTATCTAAGAGCCCATGGATAACCATGGATAGAAAGGGTGCTAACACCTTCCCTTTCTATAATCTACCTCCCGAACCGAGAGCAATCTCTATAAGGAATTTTTCTGTGCTTTTGTCCTTTCCATTTGGAGAAAATAAAAGACGGTGGCGACTCTTGCTTCCGCGACATTTCGCGAACCAGCTAAAAAACAGTCAGTTCCAGATCCACCGATCACAGAACTGGCGACTCTGCTGGGGACTTAAACTTAAAGTGAGGTGTACCTTAGGGATAGTTCATAACTGTGTTTTCAATTGTCTTCTTTGTTTGCTTTAAATTGTGGGACTGTCTTGGGAGTTCTATAGATCCTAACCCGGATCTGGGGATACCTTCTTAGAAAGTAGCAACAAGGATGTGAGGGAACTGTGTGGGGTATACCGACATGGTTGAAACAGTCTACTACGTTGATGTGGCACTTTGGTGTGTACCGGTAACCCTTGAGTTCAGTCAAGGAGAGTACGGGGCCTCCGCGTGGTGTCGTGAAGCATCAACAGACCTTAGGAACCTTAATTGAACTATCTTGGCCTCTTTAGGGTAGTGAGATAACTGACTTTGGTGCAGTCCGAGGTTGGTTGATACTCGATACTACACTCAATTGAGGGTTGCTTTCCTGGAATATTTCGGTCGCCAGTTCAGTGGCTAAATCGAAACGATGAACAATGAAAGCAATCCAGTGATATTGGGACCCTTAGAACCCGGTTACTTCTGATAGGACAGGTTGAGCCCACCAACTTCAAGAGGGTAATACCCAGACCTCATGCTGGCCTAAACTCTAAGGGCTCTTTTGTGTGACTTGCGTGCCTTCGTACTTGACTATTTGCATGCTTGTTGTCTGACACTTGAGCTTCTTGCAGGTTTTGTCTATAGTCCTTAATAGGGACTCATAACAGGGTACCTAAGTTTCTTGCAGGTTTTTGTTTTAGTCCTTAACCAGGACTCATAACAAGGTTTACCAAGTTTCTTGCAGGGTTTGTTCTAGTCCTTAATTAGGACTCATGACAGGTTTTACTTAAGTTTCTTGCAGGTTTTGGTTTACAGTCCTTAATCTGGACTCATAACAGGGTTACTTATATCACCCCACGCATAACATGACATCATACCATCATACCATTGCATACATCCTCCATAAGAACTAATCCATTTCAAGGATCTCAAGGGTCTGTGATGCAGGTCATGATGAATCAAACTGTCCAGCAAGGGGAAAAGAGGATTTATTTTCCTCTAGACAAAGTTGTCAGGGGCTATGACCCACTTGATATGGTGAGCTCTGACTCTTGAAGAAGGTTCCCCTAACCAAAGTTGTTTGGAAATCAAAACCAGACATGATTATTAAAGTCAGGGGCTATGACCCACTGGATATGGTGAGCCTTTGACCCTTGGAAGAAAGACTCTCTACAACAGGAAGTTCCTTCAATCAAGCTACAAAATGCAAACTCTAATAATTTTCTTGTTTACCCTGCGAGATCCTTGAAAACATTGCATGCATATCATACATATCATTGCATTACAGGTACCCGTTCTTTGCAGGGCACTTACCTTTCTCGCTGTTTATTTCAGCAATGGCCTTCCAACCAGACAACCAGGACTTTCTTGCTCAAGAAACTCGGTTCGGGGAAATCCTTCTGAATCTATCCAAGGGGCAGGAGGAACTAAGGACACTTCTCAAGGGGACCTTTGTCGGGAACAGTGCTGAGGATGAAAGGCTGAAACACCTACAAGCTGAGATGGATGCAATGAAAGCCCAAATGCTGGGGCAGGGGACTGCCATTCAAGGGTTAGCTCAAAAACAAGAAGAGCTCGGAGTTCTTGTCAACCAACTGCTTCAGGGTAACCAACTGGGGCAAACGTCTAAGGGAAAAGAGCCAGTCATCGTTCAACCACCTTTGAGACAAGGAGGTAAGGGGAGAGCTCCTCAAATGGCTCCAGTGTCACAAATTCAGCATCAACCTCACCGGCTTCAGCCAGACAAGTCTAGGAGGCAATTCACCCCGCTCAACATGTCGCTGTTTCAAGCTTTACAACGCCTGTTGAGATTGAACCTGATCACATTAAGGGCTCATCCCCAGAACCCCAACACAGCACATCCTACTTATGATCCCAATAAAAGGTGTGCCTACCACTCTGCCTGTCCGGGACATGATACAAATGAGTGTTGGGCTCTGAAGAATAAGATCCAGGACCTGATTGATGAAGGAGCATTGAAGTTCACTCAAGATGGTCAGGCTGAATTTTTCTACCATCCCTCCAAGGCTCACCATTTGAAGTGACAAGCCCTGAGACTAGGAAACTTTTGTTCATTTGAATGTTCAAGTTGTGTTTGTTCTTTGATTGTTTAAACATTTACTCATGTTAAACATTGTTATTTCATTGATGCATCGCATATGTCTGTTTTGAAGCAATATATTCGTATTCACTATATGCAAATTATTTTCATATTTTTTCTGATGATCAACTCTTAAATAATAATTCTAAGCCTCTTGAGGGAGGATGACGAAAACGATACCACGATCTTTACAGTATGCTTTTGAACAGACCCCGCTGATGAGGTACATGCATTGTTTCAATCCCTAAACACTGGAGTTATAAGGATGATAATCCCTCGTCAACCCCTCTGAGCCAAAGAAGTGGGAGTTTTTTTTTTTCTTTTCGAAATTTAAAACCCTTAATCATAACCTGGGGCAGGGTAGTCTCTCAGTTGATCCAAGTGCATGACGAATGGCACCAAAGAGGTCCTTACAAAACAAAGAAAGACAGTGATGGTTCCGAATGATCAATAAAGAAAGGCAGTCATTATCTCAAAAAAAAAACCCATTAAGTCAAAACCCATGAAGGAGACTTACAAAACTGGGGCATCCCGCTGACTGTAATTCCAAAAAAGGAAACAGTTCAGGAAAAAAAAGAAAGGGATAACAAAAAATCAGACAAGAAAGAGGTCATACAAACCCTCAACAATAACAAAAAGGAATGACTGCCTATTCAGAATAAATCATCAACATCCGAATCATCACCGGAACGTCAGAGCAAAGACTCAAACAAGGTCTAACGTATGATCAACTGAGTTTAGGTTTGGAGAACATCACGAAGAGCGGGTGGGTACAAATAAAATTTGAGCCTTTATCCTTTGTTTCTTAAACCGTGAACCAAGCCACGTTATAACCCTTAAAAGTCCTAGCTGAAGCATGGGTTGGTTCGAAAGCATACTGTTACGAAAGGTATCCTGACTCCTTAAGGCTCACGGTAAAATACGGAGTTGACATCACGTTTTACAAACAATCATTGGTTTTATGAAAAGAATGCATTTTCAAAATCTTCAAGACAGACATAAGCTTTGCATTTTTAACATAACTTTGTTGCATATGACTTTTTGTTTGAACAGCAGGGAAATTCGCACGATGAATGCCTAATGAACAGAAGTACCTCCAATCAAGGGGCAGACATGACCATGGTCCATTATCTGGGGCAGTCCAATCAAGATTCGGAGAATCTCTCAAAGGCCAAATAGCCTGGGGCAAATCTCCGCATGAGTCACCTGGGGCATTTCAACAATAAATCTTGCCTGGTCAGAAATCTTCTGGTGGCATGACAAAACACTTCTAACAGGGGCAACTCCCTATATTCTGAAAGCACGGACATAGTCGAAAAGATACTACGCAAAATCAAAGACCCGCTAGGTTGACGCACCTAGGCAAAAATAAGGGCTTCCCGGCGAACCAAAAGGGTTCGGGCAAAATGAAGGGATGAAATGAAAAAATCTGTACACCCGGCAAGTCGAAAACCTGAAAAGGCGGCTTGGGCAAAAATGGGTATCCCGGTGGACTGAAAACCCGAAAGGGCGGTCCAGGCAAAAATTAGGGATCAAAGCGTACGACTATGTCCTGTCATCTTGTCACCTGCCTACCAGAAGAAGGTGGGTCCATCAACAACTATCAGCTCCTCACAGGTCTTCCTCTCCCACCTCAGAAGCAGGGGCAATGATGAGCCGTCCAAGCGATCTAATTGTGCTGTCCATCATGGTATCAAGGTAGGTTCAGCTGAAGAAGATAACCAGATATCTCGACTCCCCAGAGAGTGAGCTAGCAAGTCCGTACACTCTCCTCAAGCAAAGCTATTATCAAACTTAAGGAAGTTGGGTATCCTCCAGCAGATCTCAACGTTTCCCAGCAGCATACAAGCATTCTTAACAAGCATCCCCGGCAGTTTCGACCTAAAGATTGTTCCCCGGCGGCATATCAAATATTCAAAGGAATCACTTCCCCCGCAATTCAAAACTCCCCCAAGAGAATACAATCTAGTTTCCCAGGAAATTTAGAATTCATATCCCCAAGCAATAAGCATATCCCCAGTAGATTCTGGAAGCTTATCCCCTCGCAGAACGCGAACGCATCGTCCGGCTTGATTTAAAGAGTTATTTCCTTAACAGGATATAACTGGGTTATCCTCAGCCAAAAGCCACGGAAAGAGCGTCATCGACGAAGCCTTCTCATCCCCAGCAAAGTCTATCAACACTTCCAACAACAAAGATGTCCTCAGCAAATTATTATCAACACTCAGCAAAGCATCCCTCTTCCCACAGAATATTGCTTCCCAGCATGGTCGCTAGAGTATCTTTTCTCCCCGCAAAATCTTCCATTTGCCAAGTTTATTCTGCAACGGAGTCATCTTCTCCTACCGGTATTCTTGCAGTTATCATCCCCAGCGGAAGCAAAATCTAGTCTTCAACATCAGCCCAGGATAGGACTTCCCGGCACCCGTCAAGGATTTGCTTTCCTAGACGAAAACATACATTCATAAAACATCACATACATCATTATAGCATGCATAGACGCATTATATCATACAAATCACATTTATATCGAGAACATCATTGCTTGATCCATATCATGCATATGACCGACCTTTACCTTTCAGGAAAAATGCAGTTGAAATTCTCAACCATATTTCAAGACCTTGTCCGGTTCAGTTAAATCGACCCTAAGATTTTCCTGATGCTTATCAAGTCAAAGGCCTTCTCTGGTTCAGTCAGATCGACCCTAAGATCTCCCTGATGCTTATCCAGTTGAAGATATTCCAAGACCTTGTCCGGTTCAGTTAAATCGACCCTAAGATTTTCCTGATGCTTATCCAGTCAAAGGCCTTCTCTGGTTCAGTCAGATCGACCCTAAGATCTCCCTGATGCTTATCCAGTTGAAGATATTCCAAGACCTTGTCCGGTTCAGTTAAATCGACCCTAAGATTTTCCTGATGCTTATCCAGTCAAAGGCCTTCTCTGGTTCAGTCAGATCGACCCTAAGATATCCCTGATGCTTATCCAGTTGAAGATATTCCAAGACCTTGTCCGGTTCAGTTAAATCGACCCTAAGATTTTCCTGATGCTTATCCAGTCAAAGGCCTTCTCTGGTTCAGTCAGATCGACCCTAAGATCTCCCTGATGCTTATCCAGTTGAAGATATTCCAAGACCTTGTCCGGTTCAGTTAAATCGACCCTAAGATTTTCCTGATGCTTATCCAACCAAAGGCCTTCTCTGGTTCAGTCAGATCGACCCTAAGATCTCCCTGATGCTTATCCAGTTGAAGATATTCCAAGACCTTGTCCGGTTCAGTTAAATCGACCCTAAGATTTTCCTGATGCTTATCCAGTCAAAGGCCTTCTCTGGTTCAGTCAGATCGACCCTAAGATCTCCCTGATGCTTATCCAGTTGAAGATATTCCAAGACCTTTGTCTGATTCAGTTAAAACGACCCTAAGATTTTCCTGATGCTTATCCAGTCAAAGGCCTTCTCTAGTTCAGTCAGATCGACCCTAAGATCTCCCTGATTCTTATCCCAGTAGAAGACACCCAAGATTCTCTCAGCGTTCCTGTTGGGGTAGTAATCGTCCAAGGTTCTCTTACCATTCATGCTAAGGCAGTAACCATCCTTGGTTCATTCATCGCCGTTTGAAGCTCCAGACTCAGCTCCTGTAACCAGTCAGGACACATCTATACAAAGCATCTGAAGACCAGCTCCTGCAACGTGCCAGGTACTCATTTTTATTTTGCAGGTACGCAGGTTCTCGCTAAGGAATCTCTTACGCAATCAACATCCAGATGGCATCTATAAGCCCATCATCCTATCCATCAATCTCTAAATGGCATCTATAAGCCCATTCCCCCGTCACACTACTATGTGAGCGCAAATTTCTGGGCACTCTAGTGTTCAATCATCTTCCACCTTCGGATTACGAAAGGCACGTCAGCCAATCTGCATCCTCAGGTCTAAGAAGATTGAACAGGGGCAACTGTTGTACCCCAAAATTTGCCCTCCCATATTTCTCAAAACATTTCAAAAAAATTCACAAGTCCAACCCGGCGTGTTATATTCAGGTGTTCTTTCGTCAAGATATCTCTGGTAACATATTCTCAAATTCAGGTTCGGCTCAAGAGTCAATTCTTTGAAGAAGGTATCCGAATGTGTGAGTTTTCTCGAAGAAATATGGTGAAAAAAGTGTGCTGAAAGTGCAGTTTTTACGCGCTAAAAAATTCATAACTTGAAGATCGTGACTCGTTTTGAACCCGTTCCGGTGGCCAAAATTCCGTCTTGACATTATCTATGTTTTCATCTCTCACGGCTGGAAGCCAATATCGATCAGAAGGTCTTCAAAAATGTGGATTTATCAAGTATTTTCGTACAAAAAATTTGTGACAGAAGTTTATTTGCGTCATGTTCAGAAAATCATAACTTGGTCGATTTTCATCGTATCGAACTGGTTCCGGCGCCAAAATTTCACAAATTGAGTTGGCTACATTTTCATAGAAGGTATTGAGTTCAAACGGTATTCAAAAGGCCTTCGTTTTTTGCTCAGAGTGCGTGACACGCTGAAAATCCTGAATGCTGAATATTATTTCATCTGAGCCGAAACTTCGAAAATTCATAACTCGGTCAATTTTTATCGGATTGGACTCATATTTTTACACAAGATCACTGACTCATAGATCTACAACTTTGCTTCAAAAGTCGAGACCAAATTATGCACCGATCAATACCAGTTTTTTATTGAAGAACGTGTCAGAGCCGACACTGGAGCCCAAAATAAGTTTGTCTGAGCTGAAACTTCAAAAATTCATAACTAATTCACCGTTTATCCGATTGAGTCGATTTTCGGACAGGAGTTAGTTCTCGATGTCGGCTACATTTTGTTTTCACATTTCAACTTCAAAAAATGCACTTAAGTCCCTGCGATTTAGCCTGGAAAGTGACGAATTCAAGTGAATATTGGAGGCCCAATTGCACATTCAAAGCCCATTTTCTTTACCCTAATTTCCACTATATAATCACCTTCTTGTCACACAAAAAAGAAGAAAAAAAAAGAGAGAAAAAAAGAAGGAGAAAAAAGAGAGAGAAAACCTTGCCACAACACTGTTGGAATATCAAACTCTTTCAAGAACCCTAAAACCTTGAAATCCTTATTACAAATCCCTCTCTCACTACAAACAAAGCCATCACAGTTATAAACCAATACCTCACTACTTCTTCAGTAAGGATAAGGCTGGCTTGATCTCCATGATCCTAATTTTCCAGTAAGGCATAAAAGCATTCAGGTCACTAATCTTCCAGTAAGGGTAAGATTGATTTGATCTCCATGATCAAAAGGGTATAATCATTCATACATGCCATATTGTGCCTAAACATTAAATTTCTTCATATGTTGGTTTTATTTGAATTTTTATGATTTTATTTAATGTGTTCATGAGGTTCAACACTGAAGATTTAGACAGGATCCCATGCAGGTTCATTAAGGAACGTTGAGGCCAAAAGCCAAATGGCCAAAAGGCCAAAAGCCAAATGGCCAAAACAGAACATTTTACACATGACCCCAATACGTGGCGAGACAGACATCCTGAGAAGATTAAGGAACGTTGAGGCCAAAACGCAAATGGCCAAAAGCCAAAAGCCAAATGGCCAAAGTAGAACAACTTATGCATGATGAGGCCAGAACACAAATGGCCAAACCACTCCAATTCACCTCCAATTGGGGACAGAACCCCCTAAGGTATTGTATTTCTTTTCTTTTCTTTATTTTATTTGTTTCAATTATTTCTTTTTTTAATTAGTTCCTTTAATTTAATTTATTTTCATAAAAAAATAAAACAATATAAAAATCAGAAAAAAGACAAAAAATAAGTATTTTTATTTAATGTTATTTTTTTGTAAATAAATATCACTAATTAATTTTAGCTTTGTAAAATTAGGTTTAATTCAAACATTTTTCTTAATAAACTTAAAATTGGTAGAATTAGGTTTTAATCAATTTTTATCCTTTTTTTCTTTTCTTTCACAATAATTAATTATTAAATATTATTTTTGTAATTAAATTACCATGTAAATAATTAGATTAATCTTAGGTTTAATTTTAATATGTTTTCTTAATAAATTAAAAAAACAACTGGAAATAGGGTTAGATTTCATTTAATTCTCTCATAAAAAACCATAAATACAAAAATCTCAAAATAATTTCTTTTTTCATTCTTATTTCATTAGTTTAATCATTTAATTTAATTTCATTAAAAAGGGTCCAACGCCCTCGTTTCCAATTTTAATTCCTATTCACGCATTTTTATTTATTTTGTTTCTTGTAAATATTAATGTAATTCTCCCAAAGCCATGTAATATTTATTTTTCGCACTTTACTTTATTTCTTTATTTACTTTCCGTCAAATCGGGTCCTGGATTTTAATTTTGGCGATGTGGACCCGCGCCTTTGTAATAGTTTAGAACTTTCAATTTCCCACACTTTTTTTAACTGTTAATAAATGCATGCAAGAATGAATGGACAAAAATAAAAACAAACGCGTAGATCACCCATGACATGAACAAGATAAAATAAATGAATCTGACACACAAATCACACACCACCCCTAGGGTACGCCTCACTGTTGCCTTGCTTCGAAAGGTGATCGTCGAATAGAGGATGTCTTAGTAAGTCCTCATGATCCGGGAACCTGGCATGAGGGTAGCTTCTAAGGTGTCTTCCCATTGCTCTGGTGATCACCACGTCCCGAACCCTCGAATTGACCCGAACACCTCCAACGGTGGTGCTACCTACCTTTCAATGGTGGGATGGCACTACTTTAAAGGACATTTACACAGACGAATTCCTTAGGGTAGGTAGACGACTCGTGGATACTTGCTCTAATCTCAAAACAAATTCAAAAAGACTTTTCACACCGACACCTTTTCAAAAAGCTTTCGAAAGCAACTTTTCAAACACTCTTGAGGACCGCTACAAGAGTCGAACTGGAATTTTCAAAGAAACTTTTTAAAACCCACAGTTGAAAAGCAAACAAACCATTTTTGAAAACACAAGTGAGCAAGTATCTAAGAGCCCATGGATAACCATGGATAGAAAGGGTGCTAACACCTTCCCTTTCTATAATCTACCTCCCGAACCGAGAGCAATCTCTATAAGGAATTTTTCTGTGCTTTTGTCCTTTCCATTTGGAGAAAATAAAAGACGGTGGCGACTCTTGCTTCCGCGACATTTCGCGAACCAGCTAAAAAACAGTCAGTTCCAGATCCACCATTTGAAGGATTTGATCACATAAAAACTGCATGTCCTACTTTTCTCATGAAATGCAGGAAGGATTTTTTCTATCTTTTAGTCTGAATTTGATAATTAAATTGGAGGAGAAGGAGCTAATAATGTCATGGTTTTCACTGGTAAATATGAATTTTGTGGTGAGTCTGGAGATGAAAAGATTTTAGCAATAGAGCATGTTGAAACTGATAGAGAATTGCTCATTGAATGGAAAGAGTTTTGCAAAAGGGAACAGAAGCAAAAAGACATCATAAGTATTTTTTTCCTTTAAGAGATAGAGGAACTTCTTTCAACCATGTAAGAGCTGGAAGAAAAAGTTAACTTGCTGAATTAAACACATATTTCATGTGCACGTGGAAGAGAATTAATCAAATTAAATATTGAAATGCTAACCCTCACTTGCATTAGTTTATGGTCTACCTCTAATGTTGTTCTACTAGCATTTTTTATTTCTTAAAGCCTCATTTTCTGCTAAGTGAGTAGCTCGGCGAGCATTTCTTTCTCATCACTCTGCAATTACCCAATAAATAGTTGGTACTAAAACTACTAAAACCAAAACTCCTAAAAATAACCTTATCTCTATCAAATGTCCAAGATTCACTTATCTCCTGAAAAAGAAAAAAAGTATGATAGTTTATCAAAACCACATTACCAATATGTTTATCAAAACTTCAAGATTCTTCAGCAATAAACAGATTTACAGAAACTAAAATCAAGAAACAATTTCAATGTTCCAGTGATTTTGAATAACTTAAGGTAGTGTGTGATTCTCTTACAATTATTAGAATGTACCACGTTACAACGAATATGTTTATTGATAAAAAATTAAAAAATACCTAAGTTGAACTATTGAGAATATATTTTTATTGCGATCTGTTAAGGTTAGATTATGTCTCTTTCTACTCCATATTCTAAGTAAAAATAATAATATTTTGTTTCCTTTGCATTCTTGGTTGATGATAGAATTGTTTTTTTTGTGAGGTTTTTATTTTTTTATTTTAATAATTACAATAATTTGTAATTAAAAAATAAATGAAATAATTACATTTTTATTTTTACATAACATAATAATTAAATTTGAAAGTAAACATGTGATTTTTCTTTCAAATACAAATATACATGTGTATGCGCGCACGTGCGCGCGCATATATATATATATATATATATATATATATATATATATATATATATATATATATATATATATATATATATATATATATATATATATATATATATATATATATATATATATATATATATATATATGAAACTATTGAATAAATAATTTATATTTTAAAAATATAAACATACACACTTATGTGTTTTTCTAAAGGAGAATATAAATTAATATATGAACATAATACAAAGAGTTTGCTTGACAAAAATATTATGTTAGTTTAACCACTATCAACAAATAAAATACTACTGATGGTTTACTATTGTCTTCAATGATACTATCATACAATCATGATTATAATTTCTTTTACTAGATCATAACAATTATTAATTAAAATGTATAATATTTATAAATTATTATTAAAGAAGCAACTTAAAAAGGAAACAAACATACTCTCAAGGACTCAACATAAAAAGGATTATTAAATATTTGTGGAAAGTATTGCTTTAAGTCTTCATGGCCTGACCAATGTTAGAATATCATATTTATCATCATCATCAAGTTGTGCCTATAATTTGTAAAATACAAATTAATATTATATATATGAATCTAAAAATGAATCACCATGCAAAACTTATCATCAATAAACCAGTGAATCCAAGTGATTTCAAGTTAACTTAGAGGTTCATAAATTTTCTACACACAAAAACAAATTATTAAACATTATATTTTGATAAGACCTATTAAAATGTTTTCTAAATTAATTTAATTGTTTACAAAATCTCACTACACGATATATAACATCCCTCTTTTTAATTTTGACATATTTTTGAGAATCAAGTCTTTGAGTAAAAACAAAAGTCTTAGTAAAACAAAAATAGAAAAACCCATTAGTTTTTGCATGATCTCTTGTAGTTTCGATAAACAATTATATTTTGATAACTAATCAAACCATTTATTTCTTTTTTAGAACAATAAGAAAGTGTTGAACATTTGATAGTAATGGATTTATTTATATGAGTTTTAGCTTTAGTAGTTATTGTATAATTTATTTGTTGGGTAATTAAGGAGTGGCGAGCAAGAACAGCTCACTGAGTAAAAAATGCTCGTCGAGCAGCAAAAAATTCTCAACGATCAGCATTAGAGGTAGACCGTCAATTGATGCAAGAGATGGTTGATGTTTCAACATATGATTTGACTCACCATCTTTCACTTCATCAAGAGACGTGTGCGATATGTAAAAAAGACTTTGTACATAGATACACAATCCATGGTCTACCTTGTCAAAATGTCTTATGTGAGACATGTTTAACTCAGAACATATCAGCGATATAGATTATCCAATGTCTTGTTTTTATGGTATTTAAAATATGTTTTAAAATAAAACTCTTTATTTTTATTTTTTTTATATTTTTTAAAATTTGTAATTCTTCATGAGAATATAATGAAATTATAAAATTTGATTTTAATATGTAAATAGTAATGAACATAAATAAGTAAACATGGATATTTGATTGATTATTACAACTTAAACAAATTATTATCAAAGTTAAAAAAAGTACATAAAAAAAGCACACTTTTTTATTTATAATTTAAAAATGTTTAAATTTTGATCAAATACTTTACAAAAAGTATTATTTCAAATGGTGGGTTATGGAGTGAACTATTTTGATTAACCCAATCAAGCATGTACACATGTATTAACATCACAAACCCCGCTTCTTTGGTTTATATAAATGGTAGACCAAAAAAGAAAAGTAAAAATGTAGCATTTGTGTCCAACACTAAAGAGAATGAAGATCAAGATGAAAAAGACACTGAGAAAAGCCTATCAAATACTATAGTTTATATTAAGAGTAAATGTAACGTCGCCTTAAAAAAATTTGGATAAAAATTGAAGGACTAATTTATCAGGAAAGAAGTCTGATTCACGTCGCTCAAACAAAAGAAAGGATGATCAACATCCAGCAAAGGCAAAAGAGCTCAATGCTATGAATTTGAAGGATTTGATCACATAAAAACTGCATGTCCTACTTTTCTCATGAAATGCAGGAAGGATTTTTTCTATCTTTTAGTTTGAATTTGATAATTAAATTGGAGGAGAAGGAGCTAATAATGTCATGGTTTTCACTGGTAAATATGAATTTTGTGGTGAGTCTGGAGATGAAAAGATTTTAGCAATAGAGCATGTTGAAACTGATAGAGAATTGCTCATTGAATGGAAAGAGTTTTGCAAAAGGGAACAGAAGCAAAAAGACATCATAAGTATTTTTTTCCTTTAAGAGATAGAGGAACTTCTTTCAACCATGTAAGAGCTGGAAGAAAAAGTTAACTTGCTGAATTAAACACATATTTCATGTGCACGTGGAAGAGAATTAATCAAATTAAATATTGAAATGCTAACCCTCACTTGCATTAGTTTATGGTCTACCTCTAATGTTGTTCTACTAGCATTTTTTATTTCTTAAACCCTCATTTTCTGCTAAGTGAGTAGCTCGGCGAGCATTTCTTTCTCATCACTCTGCAATTACCCAATAAATAGTTGGTACTAAAACTACTAAAACCAAAACTCCTAAAAATAACCTTATCTCTATCAAATGTCCAAGATTCACTTATCTCCTGAAAAAGAAAAAAAGTATGATAGTTTATCAAAACCACATTACCAATATGTTTATCAAAACTTCAAGATTCTTCAGCAATAAACAGATTTACAGAAACTAAAATCAAGAAACAATTTCAATGTTCCAGTGATTTTGAATAACTTAAGGTAGTGTGTGATTCTCTTACAATTATTAGAATGTACCACGTTACAACGAATATGTTTATTGATAAAAAATTAAAAAATACCTAAGTTGAACTATTGAGAATATATTTTTATTGCGATCTGTTAAGGTTAGATTATGTCTCTTTCTACTCCATATTCTAAGTAAAAATAATAATATTTTGTTTCCTTTGCATTCTTGGTTGATGATAGAATTGTTTTTTTTTGTGAGGTTTTTATTTTTTTATTTTAATAATTACAATAATTTGTAATTAAAAAATAAATGAAATAATTACATTTTTATTTTTACATAACATAATAATTAAATTTGAAAGTAAACATGTGATTTTTCTTTCAAATACAAATATACATGTGTATGCGCGCACGTGCGCGCGCATATATATATATATATATATATATATATATATATATATATATATATATATATATATATATATATATATATATATATATATATATATATATATATATATATATATATATATATATATATATATATATATATATATATATATATATATATATATATATATATATATATATATATATATATATATATATATATATATATATATATATATATATATATATATATATATATATATGAAACTATTGAATAAATAATTTATATTTTAAAAATATAAACATACACACTTATGTGTTTTTCTAAAGGAGAATATAAATTAATATATGAACATAATACAAAGAGTTTGCTTGACAAAAATATTATGTTAGTTTAACCACTATCAACAAATAAAATACTACTGATGGTTTACTATTGTCTTCAATGATACTATCATACAATCATGATTATAATTTCTTTTACTAGATCATAACAATTATTAATTAAAATGTATAATATTTATAAATTATTATTAAAGAAGCAACTTAAAAAGGAAACAAACATACTCTCAAGGACTCAACATAAAAAGGATTATTAAATATTTGTGGAAAGTATTGCTTCAAGTCTTCATGGCCTGACCAATGTTAGAATATCATATTTATCATCATCATCAAGTTGTGCCTATAATTTGTAAAATACAAATTAATATTATATATATGAATCTAAAAATGAATCACCATGCAAAACTTATCATCAATAAACCAGTGAATCCAAGTGATTTCAAGTTAACTTAGAGGTTCATAAATTTTCTACACACAAAAACAAATTATTAAACATTATATTTTGATAAGACCTATTAAAATGTTTTCTAAATTAATTTAATTGTTTACAAAATCTCACTACACGATATATAACATCCCTCTTTTTAATTTTGACATATTTTTGAGAATCAAGTCTTTGAGTAAAAACAAAAGTCTTAGTAAAACAAAAATAGAAAAACCCATTAGTTTTTGCATGATCTCTTGTAGTTTCGATAAACAATTATATTTTGATAACTAATCAAACCATTTATTTCTTTTTTAGAACAATAAGAAAGTGTTGAACATTTGATAGTAATGGATTTATTTATATGAGTTTTAGCTTTAGTAGTTATTGTATAATTTATTTGTTGGGTAATTAAGGAGTGGCGAGCAAGAACAGCTCACTGAGTAAAAAATGCTCGTCGAGCAGCAAAAAATTCTCAACGATCAGCATTAGAGGTAGACCGTCAATTGATGCAAGAGATGGTTGATGTTTCAACATATGATTTGACTCACCATCTTTCACTTCATCAAGAGACGTGTGCGATATGTAAAAAAGACTTTGTACATAGATACACAATCCATGGTCTACCTTGTCAAAATGTCTTATGTGAGACATGTTTAACTCAGAACATATCAGCGATATAGATTATCCAATGTCTTGTTTTTATGGTATTTAAAATATGTTTTAAAATAAAACTCTTTATTTTTATTTTTTTTATATTTTTTAAAATTTGTAATTCTTCATGAGAATATAATGAAATTATAAAATTTGATTTTAATATGTAAATAGTAATGAACATAAATAAGTAAACATGGATATTTGATTGATTATTACAACTTAAACAAATTATTATCAAAGTTAAAAAAAGTACATAAAAAAAGCACACTTTTTTATTTATAATTTAAAAATGTTTAAATTTTGATCAAATACTTTACAAAAAGTATTATTTCAAATGGTGGGTTATGGAGTGAACTATTTTGATTAACCCAATCAAGCATGTACACATGTATTAACATCACAAACCCCGCTTCTTTGGTTTATATAAATGGTAGACCAAAAAAGAAAAGTAAAAATGTAGCATTTGTGTCCAACACTAAAGAGAATGAAGATCAAGATGAAAAAGACACTGAGAAAAGCCTATCAAATACTATAGTTTATATTAAGAGTAAATGTAACGTCGCCTTAAAAAAATTTGGATAAAAATTGAAGGACTAATTTATCAGGAAAGAAGTCTGATTCACGTCGCTCAAACAAAAGAAAGGATGATCAACATCCAGCAAAGGCAAAAGAGCTCAATGCTATGAATTTGAAGGATTTGATCACATAAAAACTACATGTCCTACTTTTCTCATGAAATGCAGGAAGGATTTTTTCTATCTTTTAGTCTGAATTTGATAATTAAATTGGAGGAGAAGGAGCTAATAATGTCATGGTTTTCACTGGTAAATATGAATTTTGTGGTGAGTCTGGAGATGAAAAGATTTTAGCAATAGAGCATGTTGAAACTGATAGAGAATTGCTCATTGAATGGAAAGAGTTTTGCAAAAGGGAACAGAAGCAAAAAGACATCATAAGTATTTTTTTCCTTTAAGAGATAGAGGAACTTCTTTCAACCATGTAAGAGCTGGAAGAAAAAGTTAACTTGCTGAATTAAACACATATTTCATGTGCACGTGGAAGAGAATTAATCAAATTAAATATTGAAATGCTAACCCTCACTTGCATTAGTTTATGGTCTACCTCTAATGTTGTTCTACTAGCATTTTTTATTTCTTAAAGCCTCATTTTCTGCTAAGTGAGTAGCTCGGCGAGCATTTCTTTCTCATCACTCTGCAATTACCCAATAAATAGTTGGTACTAAAAACTACTAAAACCAAAACTCCTAAAAATAACCTTATCTCTATCAAATATCCAAGATTCACTTATCTCCTGAAAAAGAAAAAAAGTATGATAGTTTATCAAAACCACATTACCAATATGTTTATCAAAACTTCAAGATTCTTCAGCAATAAACAGATTTACAGAAACTAAAATCAAGAAACAATTTCAATGTTCCAGTGATTTTGAATAACTTAAGGTAGTGTGTGATTCTCTTACAATTATTAGAATGTACCACGTTACAACGAATATGTTTATTGATAAAAAATTAAAAAAATACCTAAGTTGAACTATTGAGAATATATTTTTATTGCGATCTGTTAAGGTTAGATTATGTCTCTTTCTACTCCATATTCTAAGTAAAAATAATAATATTTTGTTTCCTTTGCATTCTTGGTTGATGATAGAATTGTTTTTTTTGTGAGGTTTTTATTTTTTTATTTTAATAATTACAATAATTTGTAATTAAAAAATAAATGAAATAATTACATTTTTATTTTTACATAACATAATAATTAAATTTGAAAGTAAACATGTGATTTTTCTTTCAAATACAAATATACATGTGTATGCGCGCACGTGTCGCGCGCATATATATATATATATATATATATAT